>CM034358.1:47649153-47698067 GCA_019925275.1 Mytilus edulis
AATTATAATTATGGGAGACCCCAATCTGGTTTTTTTCTACAATATTTATACAAAATGGTTTACAGAAGTAATTAAATAAACTATCGGAAATCATTTAAGATAATTAAAAATTATATATAATGTGTTTCACATTATCATGATTATTTACTGAGACTACTATAACACAGTAGTCTCAGTTATTTATGATTCGGTTAGCATGGTGATTGTCATTGATAAATTAAAACGACATAAAAAAAATGCATGATGTACAGAAATATCTTGCACAGGTGCATGTGAGGTATATACAAGGTTAATTACAGTTAGACTGAACATAATTCAGGGGCGGATCCAGGATTTCAGATTAGGGGGGGCGCAATGTTTATATTCGCCGAGCGGAGCGAGGCGAAAAAAAATTTGAGGTTATTTTTTTTAAATATTCTTCTAAAGGGGTGCAATGTAGGTATTTCGAACTATTGTGCGGTAGTCAGCAAGAAATTAATATTTCAAGTAGAAACCACCTAAATCCAACCTGACAACAATCTACAATCAGTAGTATCATGGACGGACAGATGTAAAACAATATGTTCCTGTTCCGCGAAAAACCTCTCAGTTATGATGGCAAGGTCTCCTACAAACTTGAAAAATCTTCAACAACCTCCTTACACCAATAACTTACGCACTACATGTAAGAGATTCATTCTGCATATCTATGATTGAGTTTATAAAGCTGCAGCCCAAAACAGAAGCTGAAGATCATACGAACATTTTATTTTGATTCTGTGTTCCTATGCAAACCAATTTACACTCAAGACACCAGCACTTCTAAAATAATCTATACAATATCAGGTCATAAATATCTGTCAACCAATCCTTGAAAGACATTGGTGCTGGTAGTTGTGATAAACAGAAAAACAGAAACATCACAAAAATAAGAAGCCCTTGTTTGCAGATCGTCAATGTGTCTTAGCCATTCAACATGGTTTCAATTATGTGAAATGAAACCGGTTCACTTAAGAATTACGTTAACACTCCATAACACCATCCTCGACAAACTTGGTTAGGACGATGGAAATGTAAAGAGTTGGCAGATAGACGGGCGGATCGACGGAAGCAAAGTGAGACAAGACAGATCACATCAGCTCACATGACCAATACTAGATACCATAATTAGATTTTGCAAACGAAAATTTCCACCTTTCGCCGTGATTTTCAATTGTCCTTTCATAATATGTTTTTATTTTTTGGATTTTCGGAGGTCGTGCCAGACTTTATATATACTGTGTTCGCCACAAACCACTAAAATCAGAATGAGATGCATTTACGAAGTTATTTTTATTCTGTGGGGATCCCGGCCATGCATGTAATACGATATACATAATTCGGCACTTCGATTATCAAAGAAATTGATTATAAAAACGGCAAATACAATGTAACAATTTTTTGTACTTTAACTTCTAAAACATTTTTTATTTTTCAGTCAGACACCTTCCTTTGAAGTATATAATATTTATAGAACTTGAATAAATCGTAGGTCAGTTGATTAGTAAACACGTTGATTCTGTTACTAAGTTACTTAGTATAGAAAGTCCTGGTTAAACTGACTGTTGTATATACTTTGAATGTTAAGAAGGAATCATGGTCTGAGTCTCTTCTGATACTGAAACAAGTTGAAGACAACCCATACTTTGCAAATTTTAGGGGGGGGGGGGCGCACGCCCGCCACGCCCCCGCCTAAATCCGCCCCTGACATTGTATTTTACAATAGACAATATTTATTAGCACAAACACATAAATTTACATTAAATGGTTATGGCATACAAAATTAAGACAATACACTGACAATAGTTAAATTGATTTTAATTACTATAGTATATTAGAGTGACAGTGATATTCATAGCGAAGATAAGAAAGACTAAAATAAAAATATCAACAGTAAACACATTATATTAATGTTCATGAACAATAAAAAAAAAAGAACACAAAAAAAAATTAGGTTGCATATTAAAAGAAATACAAGTTATATATATATACAGATGTTCTCGATAAAAAAACAATCATCTATATACTTTATGGTGATTTTTATAATGACCGGTAGACTTACATACCTCGAGCATGTTGCATGGTCAGGGGCGGATCCAGCCATTTTAAAAAGGGGGTCCCAACCCAGGATAAAGGGGGGTTCCAACTATATGTTCCCATTCAAATGAATTGATAGGCCAAAAATAAGGGGGGTTCCAACCCCCGGTACCCTCCCCTCTGGATCCGCCACTGCATGGTTGACCTGGCCTCTTTTTTTTTGTAAAATAGAAATTTAATTATATATATATATATGCTCATGATGCTGCTATTCTATTCTTCTTCCGTTAATGAGTTGACCTCATATTTGAGTGTTTTAATAACTCCGCTCGGCCAAACAGGAAGCTTCTCCAATGAATAAAATTCAAAAATTTCAAATATTTAAAACAAGTTACACTGTACAGAATCTGACAATTTGACAAGCTGGTGTCTAGTTATGCTGCATCTGGGTCTAGAGCACACTGGATAATCTGGCCCTGAACTCTTCGAGTATTGCTGTAGCTGCTACTGTGTCTGGTAGTAAGTTCCAGTTTCTTTTAGAAAAAAAACCAATCCCGTTTGGAGGTTCTGGTTTGTTTGGGTGGTCCGGGGATTCCCTGATCCCCCTATTTCACGTTATTATTTTTCTTTCTTTTTATAAATGTGTAAACGTTTCATGGTGCTCCTCAGGAATTGGAACCCTTTCCCGATGATTAAAATTGCTAGGTAAGAACAACAACAATTTAAAGGAGTGAAAATAAGATGAAGTACTATATTCAAGAATATTTATTTATCAAAGTTGTACATATATCGATGCTAGTTTGTTAGATTTGGTAGGGTACACGTGTTTATGCTATTTATAGAAAGTACTGTTTGATAGGATATTTAAAGTATGTGGGTAGAATTTCATGCACGGTTGGTTTGATAGTAGTTAAAGTCATTCGAGTCATTGCAGTCAAGTGCTCTAGATGCTTTTTTCAACATTTTATTTCAACATTGTGATCTTCAGAAAACTGCTTCTGTAGCTCATTGTTATATATTTAGATATATATGTATTATATATGTGTCATTCAGTTTTATATGTTTTACGGAATTGTACAAGTGATGTCCGGGCAATCTAATTAAAATATTGATCTCTGATTTCGTTATACTACATATGAGTAACAGACTCAGATATCAACATTTTAATTAGATTGTAGCTCATGTATACAATAACTTTGCTGTCTCAGAACTTGAATCTTATGGCCCTGTGTTCTGTTTATAGTTTTCTTTTGTTTTATCTATTTGCTTAGCTTTTGTCTTTGTGCATGGCCAGTCAAAGCAAAATTTGCTTTTCTTTTCATTCTAGCTTGCTTTCTTTGATTTATGCATGTTTGCTTAGCTATTATAATATGTATGTGTATTATTTGTATGTCAGTGTAGTTTGTGCTTATAATTTTAAATATAAAATCGGTTATAGAGCTACTTTATACTTACTTACTTATTTACTAGACAAGTATTAATTTTCGGACAAGATCTCCATTTATTCAAAACATTTATCAATAAAATATTTTTCAATAAGAGATACATTCTTTTTGTGCCCAGATCTATATATTTTTTTAGGTTTATTCACTGGGGGGGGGGGGGGGGGGGGCAACTAGTCGTTACTTCCGTTATGTACGGCCTAATATGTCAGATGACAGTACCGATAGAATTTTTAATTTCTTAAATACGTTTGATCAAAGGCATTGTTGGTGAGACAATTGGTAATGTGTAATAAATAGTACGATTATCAACCGTTTTGGAGACAGAATATCGAAATAAAGGTTTTATACGACGTTAAATAAACTCGTCATAGATACCAGGACTAAATTTAGTATATACGCCAGACGCGCGTTTCGTCTACAAAAGACTCATCAGTGAGGCTCGAATCCAAAAAAGTTTAAAATGCCAAATAAGGTACGAAGTTGAAGAGCATTGAGGACCAAAATTCCTAAAAGTTTTGCCAAATACAGCTAAGGTAATCTATGCCTTAAGTAGAAAAGCCTTAGTATTTCAAAAAATTCAAAACTTTTGTAAACAGTAAATTTATAAATATAACCATATCAATGACAATTCATGTCAGCACAAAAAGTGCTGACTACTGGGGTTGTGATACCCTCGGGGAAATAAATCTCCACCAGCAGTGGCATCGACCCAGTGGTTGTAAATAAACTCATCATAGATACCAGGACTAAATTTAGTATATACGCCAGACGCGCGTTTCGTCTACAAAAGACACATCAGTGACGCTCGAATCCAAAAAAGTTTAAAATGCCAAATAAGGTACGAAGTTGAAGATAAAATTGAGAATGGAAATGGGGAATGTGTCAAAGAGACAACAACCCGACCAAATAAAAAAAACAACAGCAGAAGGTCACCAACAGGTCTTCAATGTAGTGAGAAATTCCCGCACCCGGAGGCGTCCTTCAGCTGGCCCCTAAACAAATATATACTAGTTCAGTGATAATGAACGCCATACTAATTTCCAAATTGTACACAAGAAACTAAAATTAAAATAATACAAGACTAACAAAGGCCAGAGGCTCCTGACTTGGGACAGGCGCAAAAAATGCGGCGGGGTTAAACATGTTTGTGAGATCTCAACCCTCCCCCTATACCTCTAACCAATGTAGAAAAGTAAACGCATAACAATACGCACATTAAAATTCAGTTCAAGAGAAGTCCGAGTCTGATGTCAGAAGAGCATTGAGGACCAATATTCCTAAAAGTTTTGCCAAATACAGCTAAGGTAATCTATGCCTGAGGTAGAAAAGCCTTAGTATTTCAAACAAGAACTATCTTTAAAAAAGATATCCGACGTATTTAAATTTGAGTATTATGTTTTAAACTATCATGTCGATAACCTTCAGAAGCACAATGACTTAATGATGCAGGACCTCTTTAATAAAATCTCCATCTGAATGTTACTACAAGAAATTCTTTATTAAATCTGGTTATATTAAGGCAATATAAATTAATATATAAGAATATTGAGATGACACCTAAAAAATTATTTGTCAAAAAATCCAGTGCAAATAACAAGAAACAAATATACATTTACTACTGTTTGCATTTAACTTGATTCATGGTTAACATTTGGTAGTATAAGTAGTATCTTTCTATTTACATTCACCAAAACCCCGCGGAAATCTCACATGCGAAGGTGCGTTCTAAAAGTCATGTACCTTCGTACAAAGTTTACATCAAAAATTATATAATTGTCCTGAATAAACAGCTGTCATGGATGCAAAGAGCTATTGGAGAAACAATTATTTTAATAAAAATATAAATCTTTGTAAGATCTAGTTTAAACATTTATAGTTTTTCACTTGCTTTCCATCACGATATAATTTTCGAGACGTTTTTTCAAACACAACCAAATCACCCACCATGACAGCATTTTGTCCAATCACAGAAAGGATTTTCGAGCATGCGTATTCTGTTGCCATAGTTAAGCGTCCTTAAGTTCAAAGTGCACAAACCGAAACTATACCGACTACGTCGGAAAAATTCAAAAAATTTGTAAACAGTAAATATATAAATATAACCATATCAATGACAATTCATGTCAGCACAAAGTGCTGACTACTGGGCTTGTGATATCCTCGGGGAAATAAATCTCCACCAGCAGTGGCATCGAACCAGTGGTTGTAAAAAAAAACAAGAAGCTGTACGTAACTTTGAAGGTAGCTGTTCGTAATTAACGTGAACGCCTTACGACGATCAAGAGACTGTTCTGACTCAATCGACAAGAATGATTGGGCTTGTCTACCTTGATCGTCATTGATCTGACTCTCTACCCGAGAATTTTTGACATGTCAAAACAATCGAGTAAGGATCGAGAAGCCAGTTACTCGAGAAGAGATCGAGAATTCACCGAGTTTGGTCGAAATACAAATATTTAACCGATCAGCACACGATCATATTGACCTTTGTTCGACGAATATCCGATCATTTGCCGATCAACGCCAACCATTTTGATCTGTGGTCCAGATTAACTCGACCAATGCACAATCGCATCCAGATCGCTGCGACTTCTTATTTTTTTTTATCCAAGTCAAACTCGACAAAATACCTGATCTCTACGTGACCACATTCGACCACTCGTCGATCTCTACTCGAGTATATTCGACTTTACTTGACTGCTACACGATTCTCTAAATCAGTGAGTAAAAATATATTGTCACTGTTTAGTTTTAACTGCACAAAAGATTAACCGCAAAAATTCCTCCCTCTACAACTTGTCTGTACTTTTGCAAGGAGGGTTAAAATTAAAAAAGAAAGGAACAGATTCCAAAGGAACAATCAAACTCAAAGGTCGAAAATAAACCTACAAACAACAAGAATACATACTAGTACACCAAAAATGAACTTTTCAACTTCTGATATAAAATCTATGGAAAATACTGATTACATACATATGCACATACATGACACAAACTGTAAGCTAAATTTTTAAGGAAGCAAGGAAAAAGGGATGGTAAAATTAATGTTTTTTGCTATCTAAAAAATAAGTTCCAAGTGTCATTTTCAAGAAAAGGGCAGTGAAAACTCTCATAAAATATCAGCGTTCACTCTGAGGAAGTTTTTATAACCATTTGGGTCCTTTTGTTGAGCTCCTGCAAGTCTCTCATTATGCCCATATCATGCACGTGTAGAGCAATTGCCTCAACTACATTTGTCGTAGTATTTTTGTTCGTCTTCTAAATCTAGTAAAGTTCTGTCACAGTTACCAACCTGTCTCTTTGGAGCTCTAACAACATTGCCCACTAATCAAACTGCTTCATTTCCATATAGATACCATAAATGTATGCTTTTATTCAGACCTTCTGTGAACTACATATCTACATTGTCAGGGGCGTAGCTACCCGGAGGCACGACAGCACGTGCATCCACGTCGTTTTCACATAAAAAAAAAAAAAAAAAAAAAAAAACAGAAGAGAGAGAAAGATGCGTTGGTCAATCGGAATCGGAGACTGTTGGTGTTTTTTCCGTCTATCCCGGATATTAGTTTGACAACCTAGTTACAAGTGTTGATGAAGCTGTTCATTCAGAAAAATATCGTAGCTCCGAAGTTGCGTGCACATTGATTCGGCATGCAAAAAAAGAAATGGCAAAATAAAAATTTATAAATTGAATGTTAAAGGAAACACTTATGTTGTCACTTTTTTTAATTGATGAAATATCATTAAATAACGACATTTGGTTTCAAAATAAACAATTTTTTGGAGATTATGACAAAATCGGAAGGTTACTTGTATCTTTTACAAGATTTTTACTTTTGAATTTGTAATACTCAGTCTAAGATATGTAGTTTTGGAGCACATTTTACAGTGTACAGTTCATCAGTTTGGAATGAGATGTACCAATCGGCATTAGAATTATCAGATCCCTTCGATATCGTTGAAAATATGCCGAGGCGATGTGTTTGACAGACTACCGGAGCCAATCACCCTGCAACACGCCAAAACAGTATTGGAAAGTCTCATTATATTTAGCGTTAATAGACCATATGATAAGGCAACTGGAGAGTGGAGTCGCGTCAAGTTATCAGAAAATCGCTTCTTTGTGCTTTATCTGCTTCATCGTGTTGTAGGAAATATCACAAACGAACAAATCTCAATATTGTCTGAAACATACGAAACTGACCTAGCATGTAATTTTGACGAATTCAATTGGGAGGTCGCTAGATGCCGAACACGTACGCTGGTTGATAACATCTCGCGAGTGCTACCATGCCATGATGGCCCTGAGATTTATCAGTCACGGTACTACGTATGTAATTGAATACAAATGTACGATCAACAATGAACAACGAAAGTTACATAGCATTACTGCATATTCATTGGGATTTCAGTGTGAATGTTGACAAAGTAATAGAGAAGTTTGTTTCTGCCCAGACCCGAAGAGCAGATTTTGGAAAATTTTGAGTAAATTCTGTATCACAAATATGTGATGTTTATGTATTACTATATTCAGAAGATTTATAAATAGTTTTACATTCATAAATTTTTATCTACATATAGCTCCTCTTTTAACCGTCCTATGACCGAAAACCGAAAAAAAAAATTCTGCATAATAGGGTCCCAAAATATTTTCGCCTCGCTCCGCTCGGAGGTAGTTGCTTCCACATCGTTTCTTTCTAGCTACGCCCCTGATTGTACTGAATCTAACCAAATAAATGGTGGTTGTGTCCATAGGACAAAGATAATACTCCCACTTGCAGAAAACGTTATCATAAATGGTCATAACTCAAGAGCATTACAATATACGCCGTCCAAACTCGCACTTGATTTGTGTTGTATGGTGCATTTTGATTGACGCATTGTTAAGTTAGAGAACCGAAACTAATTGTTGGGACGTTCGTACGTACGAAAGGACAAGGGTTACACTAAATATCCCCTCCGCTGCGGCCGGACATAAAAAATACAGACGTTTCCTTGTACTTAAATGTACATACCTGACTATCCCTACGACCTCTATACAATTAGTTCGATCTGGTCTGGTCGAGGTTTGACTGAGATCGAGTGCGGTTGATTTGGTCTAGCTATAGTCGAATAAAGATCGCGTTGCGATCGGGAATTGGTCGGAATAATCGAATAAGTATTCAACTAGTGGTCGGGTTTGCGTCGTGATGGAGCCATTGCTGAGTCGTGGATAGTCGACTTCAAGTCTTGTACAGTCGGATAGCGGTCGGGTTGAAGTCGTCTACAAGCCTGATCAAGAATTTGGTCGTTGAAATTTGGACAATCGAGATCCTCGAGTTGATCTGATCAGCGGTGTGAACCTAGTTTAAAATTCGTTACGAACGACTTTTCTTTTTTCATTCTTAAAGTTACGAACGGCTTCTTATTTTTTTAACCGTCGTATAAAACCTTCATGACATTTCGATATTCTATCTCCAGAACGCTCAATATTTGTGTCGTCCGTCATATCATACAGACAATCCCCAATTTTCTCTACCAACAATGCTTTTGATCAAAAGTTTTTAGGAAATATAAAATCCTAAATACCGTCATCTGCCATATTAGGCCGTAAGTAACGGAGGTTACGAACAGCCACTTTCCCCTAGTGTTTAATTATATATAATAAGGTTCAAAAAGTAATAACATATGTTAGAAAATGTATTGAACAAAATGTTCTCTTCTGATAACATATAGTGGACATTCTTAATTAACAAAAAAAATGTACCTTTTTTTTATACGTCCGCAAAAATTTTGCGTCGTGTGTTGGCTATGATATCGTCGTCGTCATTGTCAGCGTCGGCGTTGGAAGACAAGATTTGGTTTCCGGCCATTAACTTTAGTTTAAGTATATATGGTTGTCTCTGAAATTGAAACAAAGGGTTCCATAACACAAAAGAAAGGATGGGGTTGAGTTTTGGGGTAGTCGCCATAATATTCAGGAATGAGGGATAAAAAAGTGGCCAAAACAAGCATTTTTCTAGTTTCCAAACTAAACTTGTGTTTAATTAAGAGTATGGATCTCTCTAAACATGTACAACATACATGTAGGTACATACAACAAAGGGAAGGCTGAGGCTGGGATTAAGATTTGGGGTGATTACTCCAAGGTGTGTGTGTGTGTGGAAGGGGATCAAGCTGTTTGGGGGTATCTGTTTTTTCTAATTTTTGAGGGAATTTATATTATATTTTCTTAAAATATTTAAATATTGATAACCGATTACAGCATTTTGAATAATTGTAAATGAAAAAAAAAATACGGAAAAGAGTGAAGCAAAATAAAAACACAAAAAAACCCTAGTAAACAGGGGTCAACAGCTTAATATTCATTATCAGTTAACAGCATATATATATATATATATGTCGTGTACAAGTTGCGATTTTGTACAGGTTATAACATGTACAAAAATATTGTACATTGTACAAAAATATTGTACATGTATGTTATAACTTGTATAATGCAAAAATACAAGTTATAACATGTACAAAAGTACCTCATGCATGTTATAACCTGTACAAAATATTGCCTAAATAATGGTTTTAACTTGTACAAAATTTAAGATAAATCTTAATGCAGTCAAATATACATTTAAATTCATCAATACATAAAGAACAATAATAAATAGGCCAGAACGTGATTTTTTCTGTAGAGGACAATGCTCACAAAGTTTCAGAAATATATGTTTCATGACTATGTTGGAAAAATGTGTTTTCATGTAATTGTATTTTTTATGCAGTCCGTCATGGCTTTAATAAGTGTGACACTATTTACTAAAAGCTTGTATTCCCTCAATGACAATAACATTAGATACTAGTAACTAAATTCTTCCAAAAATTTAAGAATATGCCTAATAAATTTGGGTAATACTCCTCTCTCTTGTTTTATAGCATGCAAAGACTAAAACAATGTCTTATATGCTTACTCTCTGTAAAAGCAAAAGAGAGAGCTGAAATAGTTTCATTGGACCACGCTTCATCATCAATATCTTTGGATCTACTCTTCAACATTTTTGGCCTTCAGCATGCCTTATGTAAATTTATTACTCAATTTTTTTATTATAAACTATAAGATCATTGCATGAGTCGAATGTCATTTTGATGTTTTAAATATATATTCCTACTTTGAAAGCATGTATTTGTGGCCTTTGGATGTTGTGTGCTCCATGGTTGCTGTCTTTTAAACACATACTCCATTTCCATTCCCAATTTTATGTAGACCCATCTATCCTGGCTATCCTCTTATGTCTTTTAGTGTCAACTTGTATTTTACTATGCCTTTAAAGTGGACACTCACAATTATAATTCATCAAATAAAGATATGTCCATAGACATAGATATGTCATAAGAGGATCAAAAGACATGTCCTAAGATATATCTTATGACAGGTCTTAGGAATGCTTCGTAATACCGACACCTGGACATGAACTGTATCAAAAAAGGACAAAACACACTAACAAAGTTACATGATGGAATAATAAAATAGTAATGAAAATATTATTGAGGTCAATAACATCTGTTGCAATAATAGAAATATATCCTTATTTTTCGATTTTGTACAAGTTAAAACCATTTTTAAAATATATTTTGTACAGGTTATAACATGTACGAGGTATTTTTGTACATGTTATAACTTGTATTTTTGCATTATACAAGTTATAACATGTACAATGTTTTTGTACATGTTATAACCTGTACAAAATCGCAACTTGTACACGACATATATATATATATATATACAACTCGTCTATACATCAACCCAACAATGTTAGATCTGTAAATTTGCTTTCGCAAATTTTTGATTCTTCCCTCGCCGGGATTCGAACCCATATACATGCATGCTACTGTGATATCGTGACACCAAATCGCCTGCACTGCAGCCGTCCCGCTAGACCACACGACCACTTGGGCTCTCATATATATATAGTGTCTAAAAATAGCAACAATCAACATTCAACCTATCTAGGTGTGGATCAGTTTGTAAACAGTTTTTTTTCTCACTCATTTTTATTGTTTATATTCACAGTCACGTATATTGAATTATAGTGTTTTGTTTAAATTATGATATTCAGGATCAAAATCAATCGACCAAAACTTACCTGTATTATTACTGATCTATGTTCACACCTTAGTATTGTTAAAAATGTGACACGAGCAGAAGGATATTTGTTGAGCCGAAATATTTGTCAACACGATTTAATAACAACATTTTCGTTTAATAACACCTCATATCAGTACCCACCGTGTAGATCGCCACATGCGGGGTGTCGGCTATGTTTGATATGGGGTGGCAATTTTGAAGCGACGAAAAAGTAACAAGGTAAGTTCAAGCATCAAAATTTCTTATTTTAAGAACTCCCAGTACCATATAATGTATTGCACGGAAGGAACTGTAACATAATCTATTTCCTGAAAGCAGAAGCAGTCGTTTTCAGTGCTCAGTTTTATTAAACACCTCGCCCTAGTTTTCCGTGTTGCAGATTTTGAGGCTTTAAATGAAAATTTCTGTATAAAAACTACTTTACACAACTACCCTCCGTATTATTTATGTAGAATTGTATTCCTCTCATGGACTTCTACCAAATACCAGTTTCCTAGTTAAAATTATTTGGTTTTAAAACTATTATTCATCAAAATATAAAGTGTCGCTTGTGGTGTCAGATTTTGCATCTCAAGGGGTAAAGGCTAGTCATAAAAAAAGATACATTAGCATGTACATTATTCTTCATGTGATACATTTTATTTCTAACACAACTTCTATACAATGACAAAATGAAGGTACTCCATGTTGCCTATTTTTAGACTTATAATTATAAAACATGTGGTTTTGATTTTGATACTATGTCTTGTCCTTTTATTGTTAACTTAACAGAGGGTCTTTACAATTTTTAAGGTGCTGTACAACATCCCTGAAAGATTGTTTGCAATTAGTACATTCTTTCTTTGCTATGATGTGCGACTCCTGGTGGCGTTTTATAGCATAGTTGTCTTTAAAATTCTTGTCACAAATTGAACACACCAATGTTTTTTTGTCTATGCTTAAACCTCAAATATTATTCAATGCCATTTTTTAATTAAACTAAACACCACACTCAGCACAAAGGTGGGTAGTTTTTTTCTGTGTGTGTCCTTCTTTTGTGTTGTTTTGTTAGGTCCATGGTACGGAATGATTTTTCACATTGTCTAGAAGGATGTAATAAACTGATACAGTTAGTAGATAAAAAAAATTATAAAATCATTTACGATCTCGAATATACATTTGCATTTACGGAATTGAAAATAATCATAGAAAGATTAAAGATTGGTTTGTTCAAAGCATTTAATTAATTGTATTCCTATGCAATTTAATTTAAATCATTAATGATTTGATAATAAATCGGGTACACCCTTCTTCATTCATACGTGTAATTTTCATATTCTTACGTGCATTTGTGAATATTTTTGTTATTTTAAAGGTATAAAATAACATTACACTTCTATTATATTATTTTTTCTACTTTTAGGCTTCATTTGATATGTTTATCAATAAAGATGCACATTACTTTATACCGCAGTCCCACTAGGCCACGATCGCACTACGATCCGTCAAAAAATGCAAATTTTGATGATCGTATTACGATGGTGAAGATCGTAGTTAGGTCGTATCACGGTCGTGGTGAGGTCTTCAAGATCGTGATGAGCGTGGCTAACCTTGAACATGTTTAAAACAATCGTAGTGCGGTCGTGGCGAAATCAGGTCGTAGTAGAAACACAGAGAGAGCGCACTAAGGTCGTAATAAGATCCCAAAGGTCGCTGTACCATATGAGCGAGAGCGTAGCAAGAGCCTGATTCTATTCGGAGAGACTGCAATACGATCTCACAACGACGTTATTACGATCTCACTACGACTTTCACGTTCTCACCACGACCCAACTACGCTTCCACTACGACTATACCACGTTTACACCACGCTGTTCAAGACCATAGTACGATTCTATAGCACGCCCTTGCCGTCCTCATCAAGCTCTTCTTACGACCTGATTACGTTCATACTACGACCATCATTCTCATTGTCATTTTCACATAAAATATATTATATATCTATAGGTTTTGTTTGTCTGTATGTAGTTCTTGTCCATTTTCTCTAACAGCTCAACATTGCTTCTCGTTTGTATAGATTAGACCGTTGGTTTTCCCGTTTGAACGGTTTTACACTAGTATTTTTAAAGCCCCTTTATAGATTACTGTTCGGTGTGAACTAAGGCTCCATGTTCCGTGTTGAAGGCCTTACCTAGGCCTATAATGGTTTTCTTTTATAAACTGTTACTTGGATAGAGAGTTGTCTCATTGGCACTCATACCACATCTTCTTATATCTATTGACACATCTGTGTCATTTCTGCTATCGTTCACTACATATCGTCATTTTAGCTTTATTGACCAACAAAAGGTTGTAATTTAGGTTGGATTGGTCGGTCCAAAATCTCTGTTTGGTCAGAGTTCGTTACTATCAGAGCTCCCTCTGTCTTGGTAGAAACGTAATGAGGACGTAGTAACATCGTGAAAGCAACGAAAATTTACATTTTCATGCCGCTCATACCGCGACCTCACCGCGATCTGAATTTGTTTTAGATCACGGTAAGCGTAGTGCGATCGTGGTCTAGTGGGACTGGGGCTTTCAAGACTAAAATATGGACCAAATGACATACCTTAAGTTTGTAATATGTCATCATAACAGTGTATGTGTGTTTTTAAATAAAAAAAGGACAAAATAGAGCCCGATTTATAAGTAAATGTATTCTTTTTTTATGACAAGCCTCTACCCCTTGAGATGCAAAATCTGACACCCCGAGCGACACTTTATATTTTGATGAATAATAGTTTTAAAACAAACTAATTTTAACTAGGAAACTGGTATTTGGTAGAAGTCCATGAGAGGAATACAATTCTACATAAATAATACGGAGGGTAGTTGTGTAAAGTAGTTTTTTATACAGAAATTTGCATATAAACCTCAAAATCTGCAACACGAAAAACTAGGGCGAGGTGTTTGATAAAACTGAGCACTAAATACGACTGCTTCTGCTTTCAGGAAATAGATTATGTTGCAGTTCCTTTCGTGCAATACTTTATATGGTACTGGGAGTTCTTAAAACAAGAAATTTTGATGCTTGAACTTACCTTGTTACTTTTTCGTCGCTTCAAAATTGCCACCCCATGTCAAACATAGCCGACACCCCGCATGTGGCGTTCTACACGGTGGTACCGTTGTGCAAATCTTTAGACTGATATAATTTTTTTCCTTATCTGCATAGTATCGCCTATTCTAGACGATCCGGTACATAGTAAATTTGCTGGTTGGTCCTTTTTATAGACTTATATATATATATATAACTCGTCTAAATATATATATATATATATATATATATACAACTCGTCTAAACATCAACCCAACAATGTTAGATCTGTAAATTTGCTTTCGCAAATTTTTGGTTCTTCCCTCGCCGGGATTCGAACCCATGCTACTGTGATATCGTGACACCAAATCGCCTGCACTGCAGCCGTCCCGCTAGACCACACGACCACCTGGGCTCTCAAAAAAAGAGCTTTCGGTGGGCATGTGTTACCTTTCCACGTCAGTTTTAATCTAGCGGCGTACTACAGTACATGATATATAAGGCATGAAGATGTTATTGTTACAGATCAGCTAAATTATCTATAGTAAAGGATCCTACAAATTAATGTAAGATACAGTCACAGAAAATAATTATATTCATAAGTACGTCTGAGTCAGTGACAACCCTACAACAGATGTATCCATCGGATCGCCATCAATGATGGTGATACATGGCTGTGTACATAATGTATATACAACTCGTCTAAACATCAACCCAACAATGTTAGATCTGTAAATTTGCTTTCGCAAATTTTTGGTTCTTCCCTCGCCGGGATTCGAACCCATGCTACTGTGATATCGTGACACCAAATCGCCTGCACTGCAGCCGTCCCGCTAGACCACACGACCACCTGGGCTCTCAAAAAAAGAGCTTTCGGTGGGCATGTGTTACCTTTCCACGTCAGTTTTAATCTAGCGGCGTACTACAGTACATGATATATAAGGCATGAAGATGTTATTGTTACAGATCAGCTAAATTATCTATAGTAAAGGATCCTACAAATTAATGTAAGATACAGTCACAGAAAATAATTATATTCATAAGTACGTCTGAGTCAGTGACAACCCTACAACAGATGTATCCATCGGATCGCCATCAATGATGGTGATACATGGCTGTGTACATAATGTATATACAACTCGTCTAAACATCAACCCAACAATGTTAGATCTGTAAATTTGCTTTCGCAAATTTTTGGTTCTTCCCTCGCCGGGATTCGAACCCATGCTACTGTGATATCGTGACACCAAATCGCCTGCACTGCAGCCGTCCCGCTAGACCACACGACCACCTGGGCTCTCAAAAAAAGAGCTTTCGGTGGGCATGTGTTACCTTTCCACGTCAGTTTTAATCTAGCGGCGTACTACAGTACATGATATATAAGGCATGAAGATGTTATTGTTACAGATCAGCTAAATTATCTATAGTAAAGGATCCTACAAATTAATGTAAGATACAGTCACAGAAAATAATTATATTCATAAGTACGTCTGAGTCAGTGACAACCCTACAACAGATGTATCCATCGGATCGCCATCAATGATGGTGATACATGGCTGTGTACATAATGTATATACAACTCGTCTAAACATCAACCCAACAATGTTAGATCTGTAAATTTGCTTTCGCAAATTTTTGGTTCTTCCCTCGCCGGGATTCGAACCCATGCTACTGTGATATCGTGACACCAAATCGCCTGCACTGCAGCCGTCCCGCTAGACCACACGACCACCTGGGCTCTCAAAAAAAGAGCTTTCGGTGGGCATGTGTTACCTTTCCACGTCAGTTTTAATCTAGCGGCGTACTACAGTACATGATATATAAGGCATGAAGATGTTATTGTTACAGATCAGCTAAATTATCTATAGTAAAGGATCCTACAAATTAATGTAAGATACAGTCACAGAAAATAATTATATCCATAAGTACGTCTGAGTCAGTGACAACCCTACAACAGATGTATCCATCGGATCGCCATCAATGATGGTGATACATGGCTGTGTACATAATGTATATACAACTCGTCTAAACATCAACCCAACAATGTTAGATCTGTAAATTTGCTTTCGCAAATTTTGGTTCTTCCCTCGCCGGGATTCGAACCCATGCTACTGTGATATCGTGACACCAAATCGCCTGCACTGCAGCCGTCCCGCTAGACCACACGACCACCTGGGCTCTCAAAAAAAGAGCTTTCGGTGGGCATGTGTTACCTTTCCACGTCAGTTTTAATCTAGCGGCGTACTACAGTACATGATATATAAGGCATGAAGATGTTATTGTTACAGATCAGCTAAATTATCTATAGTAAAGGATCCTACAAATTAATGTAAGATACAGTCACAGAAAATAATTATATCATAAGTACGTCTGAGTCAGTGACAACCCTACAACAGATGTATCCATCGGATCGCCATCAATGATGGTGATACATGGCTGTGTACATAATGTATATACAACTCGTCTAAACATCAACCCAACAATGTTAGATCTGTAAATTTGCTTTCGCAAATTTTTGGTTCTTCCCTCGCCGGGATTCGAACCCATGCTACTGTGATATCGTGACACCAAATCGCCTGCACTGCAGCCGTCCCGCTAGACCACACGACCACCTGGGCTCTCAAAAAAAGAGCTTTCGGTGGGCATGTGTTACCTTTCCACGTCAGTTTTAATCTAGCGGCGTACTACAGTACATGATATATAAGGCATGAAGATGTTATTGTTACAGATCAGCTAAATTATCTATAGTAAAGGATCCTACAAATTAATGTAAGATACAGTCACAGAAAATAATTATATAATTATTTTCTGTGACTGTATCTTACATTAATTTGTAGGATCCTTTACTATAGATAATTTAGCTGATCTGTAACATAAACATCTTCATGCCTTATATATCATGTACTGTAGTACGCCGCTAGATTAAAACTGACGTGGAAAGGTAACACATGCCCACCGAAAGCTCTTTTTTTGAGAGCCCAGGTGGTCGTGTGGTCTAGCGGGACGGCTGCAGTGCAGGCGATTTGGTGTCACGATATCACAGTAGCATGGGTTCGAATCCCGGCGAGGGAAGAACCAAAAATTTGCGAAAGCAAATTTACAGATCTAACATTGTTGGGTTGATGTTTAGACGAGTTGTATATACATTATGTACACAGCCATGTATCACCATCATTGATGGCGATCCGATGGATACATCTGTTGTAGGGTTGTCACTGACTCAGACGTACTTATATATATATATATATATATATATATATATATCAATCATAGGTTTGAACGTAGTTTTCAATTTAGGCTCGTATATATATATATATATATCATATATCCAAAATAACAGTTAGCAAAAGCTTAAAAATACCTTAACGTATCAACATACAAGATCTTGCACCCCCTCTTAAAAAGCAAATTAAAGTAAAATAGATTTTTAGCTGCGTAACACATTTGTTTTACGTTCATGTTTTGGAATTGTTTTACATTGTCTTATCGGGGCCTTTTATAGCTGACTATGTGGTATGGGCTTTGCTCATTGTTGAAGGCCGTACGGTGACATATAGTTGTTAATGTTTTTGGTCTTTTGTGGATAGTTGTTTCATTGGCAATCATACCACATCTTCTTTTTTATATTATCCACCGTGTAGACATACACACGAATGTATTAATTACACTTATCAGTTTAACTGTTTATTTTTTTATATAATAGACTATATAATATACCATCATAGCTACATTGTAATAAGATTCTACAAAAAAGCTGTAAAAATGTCTACAAAAGTTAATTTATTCAATACACATAGTAAAGGAACCTCTGTTTTTCTATTACATTATAACAGAACATTCAGGTGAGGTATATACTTTTATATCTAAAAATAATCATAAACTAAAGATTTAACTATATTGAAATTTCGAAATTAAATATTCATAACAGTTTTAAACAAACAAAATTTATAACAGCGTTGCTCTATATACAATAACAAAAAATCCTTTGAATTAGAAACGGTATAATCAAAATGTCGATGTTTACCAGAATTACGGTTCATAGTATCAGTAAATGTGTTATAGGACAATTCATTGTCCATGTGTTAAATTGACAACACAAGATTTCGAGTGCCCAATAACAATTTTCCAAAATACAAAAGGGCATCAGCATACCAATGTATACCTTCTGATATGGTCCCTGTTGAGTTTAGACCAATCATAGGGTAAACAAGATGTTTGTTTATCCAATAGAATGATCTTGCCGGTAAAAACGCGGCATGTGCAATGTTCTCACTATGTATATTTGCATAGCATGAAGCAAGTACTCCATCAACAATAATTGTACCATCCTCGGTTAAAGGGGCAAACACACCATTCCGTGTTACTTGGTCGATCTTTACTACTTTAGAAAACTTGAGTGATGAATGATTCAATGAGGACGTTACCAACATGTAGTGACCTATTCTGACGGATTCTGCTAGCGTTGCTCTTAAAGTATTATATGAAGGAGAATCTGCGATATAAATCAAATGTTTACTGCTAATGTATATTTTGTGTCTGCTCTCAGTCGCAACGAGAAGGAAATATGAGTGTGAATTAACATCTCGATGAAGGAACATTATCACTTCGCTAAAATGTATTTTATTATTATTGTTCACAGCCAGGACTTTTTCTCCAATCGTCAATTTGTTCAATGGTACGTGTCCTCTACTTTCTGTGAGCACCATGGACGTGGCACTAAAACATGATGACCCTCCTTTGTCTTCGTTTTCACCGTCCCCTATACCACCTACAAATTAAGTATACGAATGTCAATTACTACAATGTAAGTTAAATAACTCCTAGTCATTTGCCAATACAATTAAAGTAACTACATTAGGCTACAAGGTCGGATCCAGTCATTTAAAAAAAGGGAGGGGTTTCCCAAGACCGGACAAAAGCCTTAAATGAGGGAAGTCCAGCAATATGTCCCATTTCAAATGCATTGAGCGGCTAAAAAAACGAACCCAATAATGCAAATGGATCGACAAGAATGTCTGTATTTTTCATAAAATCCTTTTAAGGATAAATAAGACCGTTAGCTTTCTTGTTTAAATTGTTTTAAATTGTCATTTCGGGGCCTTTTAAAGCTGACTAATGTGGTTTTGGATTTGCTCATTGTCGAAGGCCGTACAGTGACCTATAGTTGTTAATTTCTGTGTCATTTTGGTCTCTTGTGGAGAGTTGTCTCATTGGAAATGGTACCACATCTTCTTTTTTATATGAACTTAATTATTGGCAAATGTTTACAGAATACTTATTTTTGTTTTCGTATGATCGTTTTCCGCATTTTTCTTTCATTTTAGACATACATTGAGACGAAGGCTTAACACCAACTAGGCAGCAACACTAAAGCTTAAACAAACGTGACATATTTCTTATATCGTGACGTCAAAATTTTACGAGACCCTGTGTGATTTCGGTAATGGCGTACAAATATAGCGATAAGGTGTATTTTGACGTTCATCTTATAATTTGATAGCCGAATGAGTTCACTTATAATTTTTATAAATTACATGAACGTCAATCTATTAATCCTTTACAATTATACTTACCGTCATTTTGAAAACTATTACATTTTGGAAAACCATTCGGCACCGGTCGTTGACTCTTTGGTGACTCACTAATTATCATGCCCATACCATTTGTGTTATGCAAGTCAATGTGACAGTGAAAAAACCAGACACCAGGATTGTCTGCCTTGAACCGAATGATAACATATCCACCCGTAGGTATAATAATTGTATCTTTCTGGGGAGGATGGTTAAAGTTTAACCCGGGATGTCCTTCTGTTTTCCAACTTTCATTTCGCCATTTTGCGTCAGAGCAAAAGTTTTTACTATCAGGACAAATAATGTCGTATTTGTCTTGTCCTTCGTTTGGCCTAAGTTTGCCATCGTCGTCGTATTTGGCAAATACCATTTTCATGACGTAAAAGGAATGTCCATGCAAATGAACTGGATGTGACCAACCGGCGCCTACCCCTATATTTGTCATTACAAACTGATAAACTAGATCTTTGTTAACGTTGTCAATGGTTACTTTATATGTGCACTCACAAATCGTAGATGCGTTACATGCCTTACAATTGTAGTCTACCAAGTCATTTTGGGCGTATGCAGCAACTGTAGGGGGTAAAAACTGGCGTCCGTTTACTGATCCGGGAGTATAACCGTTCTCCCCTGGAAATGCAAAATTGAAAAATATTTCCTCAACCTTATCTGATTTAATTTCATCTGGGTTTGAATTTGGATCGAATGATTGTACATCATTAAAGCTAACACATTTTATATTTTGTTGGCCTGCAAATTTTTCAAATGGACAGTTAAAAACTCGACATGTACTGCCAGATTTATCACATGTATGTGCGGTGGCCTTTGGGGGAATGAGATTGATTTCTGCATTTTTATAATGGATAATAGCTTCAGCTGCGTGGTATTCGTTTTCTGAATATACCTCTAATGTCTCGGCAACCAGTAAATATGTACCAAGGGGCTCGTCAGCATTTAACAAGAAATCAATTCTTTCACCGGGATGAATTATGAATGATTCTACCTCCTTTTTATTTATTTCAAATCCATCAGAAGCTTCAATATAAATTGGTCTATGTCCCTCAACAAAAACTCGAAATGGATATAAGGTAGCGGCACTTATTACTCTAAATCGATAGTCTTTATTTTGCTCTACCTCAAACCGTGTCAAGGGTACTTCGTTGTGTTCTGTCGATGAACGATAAAAGCGTCCTCTGCCATTAATTAGACCGGAATGACATTTAAAACGACTATACCGTGCACCCGAAGGATCTTTCGTTTCGGTAACAAGATTACCGGAGCTGTCATAACCACCCCAAAGCATTTTTTGGTACAATGTATCTTCATCGTCATCATGATTCCAATCCTGTATAATAGCCACAAAAGTATTGTTTTCTTGTGGTTGTGCTACATTTTGGCCTCTTTTTGGTATTATTATCAGTGGACCGTATAATCCCATTGTCCTCTGGTCTCCTATATGAGCATGATAAAAACTGGTACCGAACGGCTTTGCATTGAATTTGTATGTATAGTTCTGGCCAGGTAAAATAGGACACTGAGTAACAAATGCAACACCATCTGACCAAGGGCTCTTCTTTTGATGCAGCCCATGCCAATGAATTGTGGTACTATCTGTATGCATCATATTTCGTACATGAACTATCACGTCTTGGTTTTCCCAAGGTGTGATGGTAGGCCCCGGAAATCTTCCATTGACAACAATAACAATTCGTGACTTGTATCCATCGGCGATAATGAACTTATCTTCAATGGATCGTACAAACTCAGTTTCATTGTAAGATCGTACAGCTTTCCCTTTGAGTGGTTTGAGTAACACTGCCGGTTGTCCTTCTCCCGTATACCTCATTGTTAAAGCATGATCTATTGTTAGATAACATTCACAAGTTGAATCATCCATTCTACAAGTGTCATTTTTGCATGCTTCTCCAGTCTTAAGAAAATAGTCATACCATTCTTTTTCTGTTTTTTGTAATATTCCTTCCTGTACTACCATAAGGACAACAATTGCAAAAAATCTAAAAAAAAAAAAGAATTATAAAAAATTAAAATCACAAGTGCACCACCAGGACGAATTTACATAAAATTGAGAATGGAAATGGGGCATGTGTCAAAGAGACAACAACCCGACCATGGAAAAAAAACAGCAGAAGGTAACGAACATGTCCTTAATGTAGTGAGAAATTCCCGCACCAGGAGGCGTCCTTCAGCTGGCCCATAAACAAATATATACTAGTTCAGTGATAATGAACGCCATACTAATTTCCAAATTGTACACAAGAAACTAAAATTAAAATAATACAAGACTGGCTCCTGACTTGGGAAAGCGATAAAATAGGGTACTTGTACATAATGTTGTAGACTATCAATAATAGAGATAAAATAAAACATCTAAATAATTTATATTAACACATATGCGTAGGAACTGCTAAAATGTATAATACTATGTTCTTTTATGAATTATGGCCCAAATTTGTAGCGATATATCTTACAACGTCTATCCGAATCATTCTGCAACAATTCCACTTGAACTAGTGCGAGTGGACGTCTTAAAATTTCAGTGAGGTGAGAGTTTATTTACTTCATGTTGTAGGTCTCCCTATGACTTTGAGATGAAGAACAGCAATAAAAAAGCTGTTCCTTTGCTGTTTGTGTGCTTTTTTCTGTGCATGTTTTGATGTTGTGTCATGGATGAATACTCATATCCTGTGTTTGTATGAAGATTAAAATAATATCGATGTAAAAAAAAAATTGTAGTCATGTTAAAAAAAATGTTATCTAGACTAGTTACAAGAAATTTATATAGACTGAATACAAGAACTTTATGTAGTCTGAATAAAGAATATTGTTTGTCAAGTATTCGATGCATTATTTTAGTTTCCATGTTAACTTTGGTTTGTATCAATCATGGTTTCTTTCGAATGTTTCGTATTATTTAGATTAATTTTGAAATTCTAGCAATGTTTGTTGCTTTTCCACTAAGCACGCGACTTTTACGATTAAGATGAATTTTGGTTGAGACGGGACTTACACCACGAACACGTTAAAATATCCTGTTCATTAGTACAAAGCTGGGCTTAATATAAACATCACAACAAATTGTTCTTGTTAGCCTGATATGTAAATGATGTTTGACGTTGGATCTTACTTAGGAATATCTGTATGCATCATATTTCGTACATGAACTATCACGTCTTGGTTTTCCCAAAACATAAAATGTATGTTTCATTATAATACTTTTTTCTCTGATTGGCTTACTGTACATCACGTGTTATTCCTGACGCAATTGCATTACTCAATAAAACTTTTCATTCATGGTAACACGTGGTCCCACAATAAAGTGCACAGGTAAAATAAATACAAAAAAATAAAATTCGTGTTTTCATGATCATAGCTAAAAATGTAATTACTCTTAAACTTTAGACTCACTGTTTGATGGTTAATCGGCTAGTTTACACATTAATAACCTCTAGAACAAAAAATAGTTTAATTAACAATTGAATGCTTCTTTGTGTAACTTCATAGGGTTGTTAAAGCGTTGAACGTGTGCACTCTTTTAGAATGACGCGAGAAAATGTACTTCGGTCAACGCTTTTACACCCCAATGAAGTTACAAAAAGAAGCATTCAATTCACAATTAAACTATTTCTTTTTAAGTTTAAGCGTCACTAAAAAGGGTGCATTACCACAAAGAATCGTGGCAGTGTTTAACAAAATATGTACGTGCCTAATTCGACATAAACATTCCCTTTCCTGAAGAATGTCTATGTAAAAACAAATTAATTTTAATAGTAATCATACTTCTTAAACCAACTAATTGATCATAAAGTTAAAGTATTTGTGCTTGAAAGAAAACAATTGGTCTTACAAATGAATTGTTTTAAGATCCATTGTTCAAAAACTAATTCGTGTCCACTAAATCATATCTGGTTTCTTGTTGAAATTAAAATACAGAACATTAATATGATTCAAACCAATCCTTTTAATAAATTGATAATTCGAAGTTTATTAATTATTTTTAATGATGATCAAGATTGAAAAATAATTCATAATGATATTTAAACAGTTTAAAAAAGAAATTCCACATTTCTTACACCTCTTTTACATTAACAAAATCTATGTACGAATTTCATATTTTAAATGTCATTCCAAAAATATCATATCCTTTTGTGATTAGGAACAACGGAAGGAGTCATGAAATTCTCAACTTCTTTGTCAACTACATACGATTAAAAAGATAACCGGTTTTACATAACAAGGGAACAAAACATAGTCCACAAACGTCTAAACACAAATATAAAACCGAGCAATTGAATCTCTTCAAAATGGCACTATATACAAACTGTAAATTTACTGGATGTTTACATCATGTATTTAACCATAGTTGTTGATGTCCATAAATGACATGTGTGTTTTTTTCTTTATCTTTATATATATCTATGTACTTGTTTACATGGTTATTGGGAAGCCATTGTTTTGGTGCAAAAAAGCGTCCTTTTGTGCCACAACTAATTTTGCGCCAACAATACGTTTGCGCCATAATATTTTAAAATACTATAGTACTTAGTATCAGATAAATGATTGATTGTTGCTAGCTTAGCGGTCAGTGGCAGATATTGCATGCATGTTCAGGATGAGAACAGATTATTCCGTTTAGACATTTTCCTTGAAGTTTAGTATTTTTAAATTTTACTTTTCTCATTCAATAGGTATGAGTCCTGCGATAGTGATCGACCAGGAAAGAGGGCGGTAAATTTGGATGCCCCTGGAAAATGAAGGTTCATTGGATAAAGACTGCAATTTTGCCTTGCAAAAGGCCAATAACCACAAAGGAGTTATTGTAAGGGTTCTTATCGTGAAGGGAATTTGACCCTCCATCTCTACACAATGAATCAATTTTAACGTCTCCATTCTGCCCAGCTATTGTTGATTATTGATACTTCAACTTGTTGCCAACTAGTCGAGAAAAAAAACCAAGAGTGACCAGATTTCTATTCCCTATCCACCATTGGGGTCTCCATTTTCTAGTAATCTTTAATGTTCTTTCACTGAACTGTTATTACTCGATTTATTTCACTTGACTGGGCGGAGTTTAACCGGTTCGCTCATAATAAACCAGTCCATCTATGAATAGGTGTATTAGGATAAACTCATCAATGAAGTGTCGAGTAATTCTTTTGTAAATTCCTTTGATGACACTGATAGGTGATTAGAAATCATTTATAATTATAACGGCAAACATCCTTATCACACACATCTTCAAATAGACTGTCCTTATGCAAATTAAAACCTAGCTCCGCCCGATCAGTTGAAATAACATTGGTAATACCAACAAGAGCTGAACCTTTTTGTATCAATAACCCTTCCCCTAAAAATCCTAATTTCAAACAAAAGATCTTCATTGCAAACAGAATATAGTCATTTTCGACTCTTATAATCTTGATGTGACCTACATGTTATCATAAGAGACGATAGTATTTTCAAATCCGAAAGTATTGAAAAAGTTCTTTTAGAAACATATCAACCTTTTTCGAGTTAACATATTTAGAAATCTTATAGTTTTGGCATCAATGTTAATTAAGCTATCACATTCATATTCTACAGCCATAACACTACTAGCTATTTTTAATCATCAGACATTGTAAAGCACTGTAAATAAATCTTCTGTTTGCAAAAACTATTATTCACATCATTTTGTTCTCTCATTATCGTATTAGGAATTTAAAAGATTCGTTGTTTAAACTGTTTTATGCATCGCATCATTTCACAAATAGAGAGACAGATAGTTCGGATAAATTAAATAATTTTTTGTAGGATTAGCAAACAAGAAAAAAGAGGTTTACGCACATTATGATATCATTTGAGATTCGTTCTTAAAACTGACTTTAATTTTGTTTACTGATGTGCACGGAAAAAGAGACAAATTTATGTTTCTAACATCTCATAGGTGATTTTATCATTCCACGCTTTATTATTCAATATTCTGTTTATACTACAAACAGCCTGACTATTATTTGATTCATTTAATATGTTGCTTTTTGAATTTTGTTTACTCTGAAATGTATCCTGTCTAGTTCAAGTGTACTCTGTTTGAGATATCGTACACTAACCATAACATGCTTTATCTTGCTTTTGGGGGTTGTCATATTTCTGTAGTTTTTTTTTAACTAGAAAACAAAATTTTCGTTTCTTATAACTAGTAATTTCTACTTACGTGTATTGAGAAGCCATGATCAAACCTTCTCCATTCGTTTTGCATTTAAATAATAAAGATATTTCAAAATCATAAAGTTATTGACATAGTCCATGTAGTCAAGGGCATTGTCAATTGTATTCAACGAACATGACAACGATAAATACATTTAAATATTTGCTTTAAAAATTTTCAAACATCATTTCACAAGGCTGTCTAGATCAAATTCAATACAAACTGCACAGGAGGTGCATTCCACATTTAAACATAAAATAATTTCAATAACAAAACAATTAAGAAATGAATGTTTCTTTTTGTCAATTTATTGATGTGTAAAAACGTTGACCCGAGAGTCAACGCCTGTACAACTCTATAGTATTGAAAAACAAAATATTTAATTTTAATTACATTCATATTCTGCAGTCATAACATTACTAATTACAACAAGCTTGTTCTAAACAATTACATAATCACTAACCTAGAATTCCAGATCCGCTCTAGAAAATTTCAAGTCGATGGTTTGATATGTATTGTTAAGTAGCCCCGAACTTTCGTTTTCAATGCAAACACGATACTACTTTACTGACCATCGGTGTTGTCGGTGTTATTTTAGCTCATCGGTGCCCGAACAACTCCATGTGAGCTTATGTCATCACTTGGCGTCCGTCGTCGTCCGTCGTCGTCGTCGTCTGTCGTCGTCGTCGTCTGTCGTCGTAAACTATTTAAAAAAATCTTCCCCTCTGAAACTACTAGGCCAAATACTTTCAAACTTTAACTTAATGTTCTATTAACGTATCTAGTTTATAAATTGTATCCGAAGATGTGATCCATCGCCATACATGGTTGCCAAACATGAATGTTTATGACTATGATTTTTCCTGCAATGAAATGAAGGCTTAAATGTACAACATTGTCCAATTCAAGGGAATATATTTTTTTCGATTCTTTGTAGCATGATGTGACATGCTATATTGATTGATTAGTCATGTTAGTGATTGCTTTACGTCGCATCACGTACCATACAAGGCTATATCGCGACGAATGATGTACTATATTTTGGTGGTATAACACCTACATGTTATATGCTTCCGGTAATGATTTTTAAAAACCACTAGAAGCAACCAAGCCCCATAAAATAGTTATCAACAGTTTTCGAGATATATCTAGATATCGTACAGTTTTTGAATCAATGTAAAGTAAGCTATCATTTCACGAACTGAAAGTAAATGAAAATCTCCTTTCGTTGAACATGTTGAAATTAAAATTATATATACCTTATTTTTCTTAAATTCATGTGAGATACGCATCGCCTTATGCCTAACACTTTTTTTCGCAAGATTAATTTATCAACAAGCAATACATGTAGTTGATAAAACGTCATTTTATCGTAGATTTCAATTCGTATTTATTAGAAATTATAAATCAATTCAAATAGGTGTTTTGGTGAACAAATAATTATTGATATTGATATAGAAATGAACAGATATTTTTTGTTCGTCTGTCAATGCAGTTTAAAATGATTTAAAATAAACAAAACGAATGTACGGATTTATTATATGAGAATCGTTCTGAAAACAAACTATTTGCTATTTTGCATATTTTAAGTCTTATTGTTGACTACATCATTCAAAACTATAAATTATTCAATATCTTTTTTAGATTCACAAATACATTACAACAAAAATATGAGGGTGTGGATGAAGGTTAACCAAATAGAGAATAATGGAAAAAAAAATCCCGATTGATTTTTTTTAACTGAACAATGTATCGTGTCGAGACCAAGTGTACCGAGGTGGAGATATCGTCCACTGAACTTTAAATGTCCCAACTGGCTTTTCAGTGTTGTCATATTGGTGTTTATTTAATATATAAAATTCTTTTTACTAGATATTCCTTCTTACGTACGTGTATCTAGATTATATCGAAGCCATAATCGTTCCTTCGACAGTTGTAAACGTTTTGCATTTAGATAATAAAGATATTTCAGTATCATAGAATATTGATTATAGTCTACGGCATGGTCAATTATATCTAACGAACGTGAAAAGTTCGATGAATGCATTTAAATTTTTTTTTAAATCTTTTCAAGCATCATATCACATACATGACTAGATGAAATTCAATACAAACCGTAATCTACAAATGGGATGCATTTCAAAGTTAAGATCAACATTGCCCTATGCTAAACGCGTCTTTTGTTTGCAAGTAACTATCATTTTTTCTCCTGTCATTTATGAAAAAAATCAATATATCTTAATTCATCAACAAGCAATACTTTTAGTTGAAAAAAACTTCGATTTATCGTATGAGATTGCCAGATGCTCACGCAAATTCGTTATTATCAGAAGTTATAACGCAATTTAAATAAGTCTTTTGTTGAACAAATGATTATTCATTTAAGAATTGACATACTTTTTTGTTGGTCTCTCAGTGTAGTTTTAACGATTTAAAAATTCTTGTTTCCATGTTATATGTTTAATGTTATATTTAACATTGCCATTAAGGTAGCACAATACAAAGATTTTATAACTCGAACTCCCAAGTTTTAAAATGTTGTAACTTTCTTAATAATGCTTGCAAATTTATAAAAGTGGTAGTTTTGGATAGCTAATAGACTACTCTTTCAAATAAATACAATGTTAGTATTATAAAACAATGATATAACTAATCATAATGTTAACTAAAATATTTTTCACCAAATTTCC
This sequence comes from Mytilus edulis, assembly GCA_019925275.1. NCBI lineage: Eukaryota > Metazoa > Mollusca > Bivalvia > Mytilida > Mytilidae > Mytilus > Mytilus edulis. The sequence continues at coordinate 47,678,290 of CM034358.1, forward strand.
ACTTTAAAATGAAATTAGCTTCTGTATAGGATCCCTAGAGTGTTGATTTTATTATATGTTGTTCCTATGGCCATTACTTACAAAAGAATGTCTCAGATTTCAGATAGAATGTATAGAACAAATTTTACACATAATCAAACATTATCCTCTTTTATGTGGTTAGGATGTTCACACTAGTAAGATATTTATGAGAGAATGGAATACCATAAGGACAATTTGAGACACCCTTTTGAAGCCCATGATGTGTTCATTAAGATTTCATTAAAATTTTCTGTATAGTTTAAGAGATGATAGAGCTAAATTCATTCAAGTGAACTGACCCAGATTTTGCCACTAATTACATAATAATTGATTACATAATAATTGTATGATAACAATATTGCAACCATTTAAAAGATTAATCTTTTATCTATCTATATATACCTCTTTTATTATTTTCTATGCATTCATAAGAAAGTTACAGCATTTTAAAGGTTAGTGATTGGAATTAAAACAATCTTTATGTTGTGCTACCTTAACATGATTAAAGTGGGAGATTTGGCATGCAACAAAACTAGGTTCAACCCAGCATTTTTTCTTTTTAAAAAATGTACTGTACCAATTCAGGAATATGGCCATTGTTATATTATAGTTCGTTTCTGAGTGTGTTACATTTTAATGTTGTGTTTCTTTTGTGTCGTTTGTTTCCTCTTATATTTGAATGTGAATTCACATTATTATAAGACGTGTCACGGTACTTTTCTATCCCAAATTCATATATTTAGTTTTGATGTTATATTTGTTATTTTCATCGGATTTTGTCTAATGCTTAGTTCGTTTCTGTGTGTTACATTTTAATGTTGTGTCTTTGTTCTCTTATATTTAATGCGTTTCCCTCAGTTTTAGTTTGTAACGTAGATTTTTTTTCCAATCGATTTATGAGTTTTGAACAGCGGTATACTACTGTTGCCTTTATTTACCAAATTCTTTTTAAGCACGTTTTACAAATCAGAGGTTCTGATAAAACAATTAATATTTTAACAATAAGCAAAAACGAATGTACGTGTTAACGCACATGTTTATATTTTATAAGAATCGTTCTTAAAACAACTATTTGCTATTTTGCATATTTTAAGTCTTATGGTTGACTACATCATTCAAAACTATTTTATTCAATATTTTTTTTGATTCACAAATATTTTACAACAAAGCATATGAGGTTGTGGATGAAGGTTAACAGGAAAGAGAATGATGTGCCAAAAATATGAAAAATAGAGAAAAAATAACAAAAAATAAAGAATAATGAAAAGTTGGGGGGCTTAATATAAGAAAAATATATAAAGACATTGCTTGCAATGAACAACATTCATTTCCCAGTGAAAAAAAAACCCCTCATACAACAATAGGCGTTGTACAGACGTTGTTAATAACGTCATATTAAAACAAATTATGAACACGAATTCGTGAATTTATGTGAAGTTCGGTCTCCCGTTGAATATTTATCTCTATTTGAATGTTTCGATTAATTATTCTAAAAATAATGGGCAAAAAATATAAAGAACACAGGAAATAGCCTAAACAAATACTGAAATAAATGTCAATCAACAGTGCTGGATCCAGAGGGAGGGGGTCCGGGGGTTAGCACCTCCCTTTTGTTTGGACGATCAATGCATTTGAATGGGGACGTGTAGTTGGAACCCCCTTTTAAAATGGCTAGATCTGCGCCTGCATAATTATATTAGCCTTCTATATTCTGAAATAGTAAAACCTATTCAAGCATTACGATTCTCATTCAAAATAATCAATCTTAACACATCGCGTATATTTTAATTCGTCTGCTCTCAATTAAGGGGAAACCCGTTCCCATCATATCGATGCCTAAAAGTCTCATAGTGTTTTCAGTGTTGTCGTTTTGGTGATTATTTAATATATAAAATTCGTTTTACTAGATATTCCTACTTACGTGTATCTAGAATATCTCGAAGCCATAATCGTCCTTTTTTCAGTCGTAAACGTTTTACATTTAAATAATAAAGACATTTCAATATCATGGAATATTAATTATAGTCTACGGCATAGTCAATTATATCTAACGAACGTGACAACGATGAATACACATTCTATTCTTTGTTTTAAATCCTTTCAAGCATCATAACACACGACAAGATGAAATTCAATACAAACAGATATCTACAAAGGGGGTGCATTCCAAACTTTAGATAAACATCGCCTTTTGCCATACGCTTCTTTTTTTTTTCGCAAGTAACTATCATTTTCTTCTTTTATTTATGATGAAAATAATATTTCTTAATTTATCAACAAGCAATAATTATAGTTGGAAACAGTTCTTCGTTTTATCATATGAAACTGCCAAATCTGACGCCAATTCGTAATTATCAGAAGTTATAACGCAATTTAAATAAATCTTTTGTTGTATAAATAATTATTCATATATAAATTAAAAGATATTTTTTTGGTCTCTCAATGTAGTGTTAACGATTTAAAACATTTTGATTTCCAAATTGTTCTTAAGCATCGTTTTACAAATCAGAGGTTCTGATAAAACAATTTTGTTTTAACAATAAGCAAATCAGAATGCATGTGCTTACGCACACGTTTATATTATATGAAAATCGTTCTTAACACAAACTATTTGCTATTTTGCATATTTGTTCAAGCATCATATCACAAACATTACAAGATGAAAGGGGGATGCATTCCAAAGTTAAAAAAAATGTAATATTATAACAATATCAAAACAATTCAGAATTAGAATTCTTATTTTTATTTCATTGAGGTTTAAAAATGTTCGAAGACTAAAAACTTTATCAACCCTATAATATTACAAAAATGACCATCATTCTATTCTCTTACATTTATAATACATTTATTTATTTATATTCTACAACCATAATGTTACTACTTATAACAAGCTTCTTGTTGTTTTCCTATGCATTATTGAGTTGTCATTGCATGCACACGCAGTCATGAAAATGTTCAATTTTGCGAGAAATGAAATACAAATTTGGATTGTCTCGCGATTGTTATCAGTCAATAAAAAGTACGGAATCCTTTACATCAAACACGTAATTTATTTGTTTACAATTACTGTTATTATACATTTTAAAGATGATAAACTGTTTATTCAACTAATTATTAATAACTCTTCCTTCATATTATAGTGACACAAATTGATTGATTCAGGTAACAATATGGTTCAAGTTAACCAGAATACAAGTTACTCTTTTTTAACATAACATTTGAATTATTTTCTTTCATTCTGAAATACATCCGCGTGCGGAAAAGAAATACTCACTATAAAAGTCGCGTGCAGGTGGGTTTAGGTTACCGGTAAAATGAAACCACAGAGTAGCTGTAGAGACAGTGCGAGCATTTCGGCATAAAAAACGTTCTGGCTCAGTTCTTGACAACTTAACAGAGATGTTCAGATACAAGTTGTGAATCGATCCCGAATTTTTTTGTTCTTAATGCACGGACGCTACTACATGTACGAAACCAGCTTTATGTGCTGTTAAATTTGTTCCCTGGTATGAAAAAAAACCGTAATACTAGTACTTCTGTCTTTACTCATTTAGATCGTAAATGGGAAAACAAAAGAAACACAATAAATACCATGGAAGTTGAGCTACTAACAAACAAATGTAAAGCATCACATAATTTGAATACTTTTAGCATGGGTAGCATGGGTTCGATAAACAGGAAACCAGCTTTGGTAACTACAGCTTTTGGAAAAGTATGAAACACTTTTCAAGAGAAAAAAAATCGGGCACTCTATTTCGTACAAGTTCATACAGTTTCATCATAATGCTGAATTGAAATTCTCAATATATTATTTAGTAGACAGTTTAAGCATGGTACCTTTGTTGGATTTACCAACAGGTTTTTCTCTAAGTCGTTTCGATCACCATTGCAATACAATGGATTTTGTAATCGTCTAAAACCGAAAATGATATGTGGTTCCTGAAGCATCTGCCAATGATAGGGTTTTGTTGTGAAAAGACAGCCACTAACGAGGTTCGTGACGAATATTGAAAGGCATATTTCACCCAATCCCATTCTGTATGTTCCTGTCTCAAGTATGTAACCTCCAAATCAGTGGTTGTCATTCTTTGATGTATATTGTATATCACATTTATTTGATTTATTTGTACTTAAAAAGGGACGTTAGATTTTTCGTTAGATTTGTCGTTTATATTGGTCATTATGGTGCATATTGCATTGCGTACTATGCGGTATACATTTTGCACATCGTGGAAGGTTGAACGGTTGCCTATAGTTGTTAACTTCTAAGTAATTTTAATCCCTGGCGTAGAGTTGTCTCATGGACAGTAATACCACCTCTTCTCATTTTTACATCATCATCGTGACATAAACACGTGAAAATGTTAAAAACTTTTTTATAGTTGAAACTAGTTTATCATTTCAGACTATTATTAACAGCACTTTTTGAAAAGCGAAAAATAAATGGGAAATGACATGCTTCCGCTCGGCAGATTTTAATCTATATGCAGGAGGGCCAACACTTTCCTTTAGTGATGAGAAATTATCTAGACCGATTGAAAAACAATTGTATATACTAATTTATTTTTGTAGGTTCTTTTTAATAAATGTTCACATTTATGTGTAGTGTTTTTGTGTTTTTTTTGTATAGATTATCCTTTCCTATACTTTTATTTTGTCATTATAACTCTGGAACTCTACTCAGATTCGTTCAAATTGGACAAAGGTATACAACTAATTATTATGGTATGTGTTCAATGAAAATCAGAAAGTATGACATTTAATCCGCCTGTTTCTTAAGTAAAACGTACTCTTAAAGGAAAAAGATTATTGATTATTGATTATCTATGATGTCAAAAGGGCTTACAAACAGCATCAATTGTTCATTTATTGTTTCCTTTTGGTGAATAACTCTCTGTCTGAATGTGGCACATAGCTTTTTATTGACCGATGGGCAACACTATGTTCTATTGATATTTGAACCAATTCAGATGGTTGTCCATTTTGTTTAAATGTGAATTTTGTTGGAAGAAAGTTTTCTTTACATGGATTTTTATACATGCAGTATTTATAATGTAAATGTCCTTTCTTATTGTTTGTTGTCAAGATCGGACATAACAAAGTTAAAATTCATATCAAAAGAGAAAAACAATGGTATGATTTATTATGAAACAATAAACGAAAATAAAAATAAATAGACAACAGCAACCAGCGTCAAGCGCTGATAATATGCGTTGGGATCTTTATTTTTGTATATGAAACCCTCTGAAGTTATATTGTTTATAGTGCATTGTTTTGTTTTTTGTTTTTATTGAGTTTTTTCTCTGTTATTGTCTGGGTTGATGGCAGCATGATTTTTATTTTCCTCTAGAAATCTTTTCTTTTCAATTCTGTTTTTATACTGTAATCTTTAGCCAGTCAACACTGAGCTTTTGAGTTCAAACCCCGCTCGTGCGGGTGCAATCGACTCAAATCTCAACTGATTGGATTGTCAGTATTCCTATCGACGGTCGGTGGTTTTCGCCGGGTACTCGGTTCCTCCACCAAAAATAAAAATGTCTGCCAGGAAATAGCCCACAATTGAAAATTTTCGAAAACTAATGATTTTCTTATCCCAGGAATAGTAACAGGAAATTTATAAAAAGGACCTTGTAATTGATATACGTGTGCTGACTACTGGGCTAGTAATACCCTATGGGACGAACCAACCACCAGCAGTGGAATCGACCTAGTGGTGTAAATAGTTTAGTACGTCAAACGCGCGTTTCGTCTACATAAGACGCCTGAGTGACGCTCATATCAAAATACTCAGAAAGCCAAACAAGTTCAAAGTTGAAGAGCATTGAGGACCCAACATTCCAAAATGTTATTCCAAATACGGCTAAGGTAATATATTCCTTGGATAAGAAAATCCTTAGTTTTTCAAAATCATGTCAACACCGAAGTGCTGGCTAATGTGCTGGTGCTTTAATCTATGCGCTATCGGTACATTTGAGCAGTTATATTTTTTTGTACCAATTCTAGTCGGATATGAGAAATGTTGGCTAATGATAAGGGTTCTTTTACTTACTTTATTGCCTGATTTGGAACATGAAAAGCAATTAATGAAACGAAACAGTTAAGAAAGCCCGAACAAAGGAAGCAACATAAAGATGTAAGTGTTCCTTAACTATTCATTACACGATCTGAAAGAGAATATTGTCAGTCTATTGTCTTTATTTTTATGCTGCAATGCTTGAATAAGATAAAAACAAATTTCTGAAATTGTTTTGATTGCTTTACGTTTGGTTAATATGCCAACCACTAACTGATGTACGATGAAACTTGTCACTTAAAATCTGGCCTTTAATTGAAGCATTTATATTGGTTCGTATGAAGACCATATCATCTCGGTTCACTTCCGCTACAACAATACGAAATATGAAAAAGCAGGAGGTCATATCATTTAGGACAATAAATATTACACACTAAATATTTCAACGTCATTATGATACATTCACGTTAATATGAATGTCTGTCTATTTTTTACCTGGACAATCGTTCGAAGATTTAAGTCATCTCAAAAATTGATTTCTATTTTCACGGATCCTGAAGAATTTATTCGGGTTATTGCGAGTTGTGATTATTTATGTACAGATCTCAACGAGTTATTTTCTGATGCTTACAACTGATTAGGACATATGAGTAGGATACGAGTAAGTTTAGGGGTTTAAACCCGCAGTCTTAGTAAAGCTTGTTAATTTTAAATAAGTTTGATTTATATGTTTCTAAATGCATGTGATACACGTTATTGTTTTCATAACTTGAAAATTCTATTAACTGGATCTCTCCATAAACTATTTGCGTTTAAAGAATATTTTACCAAGGACAAAGTTTTAAATTTTTTTTGAAGGACTCATATTTGTTGAATGTGCATTTAAACTGTCATTTAACAGTCTTCAAACTATTTTACCATTATCATTCAAGAGTTTGTAATTTTTTTTTGTATGTTGTGTTTCATACTGTTAGGATGATGATGTGTTAAAAGGTGAGTAGTTTTCGTAATTTTCATAATATTAATTGTATTGGCCGTCTATTGATTTAATATACTACTTGAATGGATGGAGAGTTGGAGCGTCACTGATGAGTCTTATATAGACGAAACGCGCGTCTGGCGTATTAAATTATAATCCTGGTACCTTTGATAACTATTTACACCACTGGGTAGATGCCACTGCTGGTGGACGTTTCGTCTCCGAGGGTATCACCAGCCCAGTAGTCAACACTTCGGTGTTGACATGAATATCAATAATGTGGTCATTTTTATAAATTTCCTGTCACAAAATTTTGAATTTTTCGAAAAACTAAGGATTTTCTTATCCCAGGCATAGATTACCTTAGCCGTATTTGGCACACCTTTTTGGAATTTTGGATACTCAATGCTCTTCAACTTTGTACTTGTTTGGCTTTATAAATAGTTTGATATTAGCGTCACTGATGAGTCTTATATAGACGAAACGCGCGTCTGGCGTATTAAATTATAATCCTGGTACCTTTGATAACTATTTACACCACTGGGTCGATGCCACTGCTGGTGGACGTTTCGTCCCCGAGGGTATCACCAGCCCAGTAGTCAACACTTCGGTGTTGACATGCATATCAATAATGTGGTCATTTTTATAAATTTCCTGTCACAAAATTTTGAATTTTTCGAAAAACTAAGGATTTTCTTATCCCAGGCATAGATAACCTTAGCCGTATTTGGCACAACTTTTTGGAATTTTGGATACTCAATGCTCTTCAACTTTGTACTTGTTTGGCTTTATAAATATTTTGATATGAGCGTCACTGATGAGTCTTATATAGACGAAACGCGCGTCTGGCGTATTGGATTATAATCCTGGTACCTTTGATAACTATTAGTCTCATTGGCACTCATTCAAAATCGCCTTATATCTTTTAATTTTTAGAATTACCAATATAAAACTATAAAATGAAATTCGTGCATGAAATGTACGTTCCATTCTCAATTTTAGTTTTCTAAACTTGTGACCCTTTCCCATGATGTTATCATGTGAGCCGAGAATTTCTAACATTTTATTTTTCTTAATCTCAGGAAAGATTACATTATTCTTCTGGCTTACAAAGATTGTCTTTTAATGTGTCAATTTACAAAAGATTCACTTGATTCAAAAAGTAATGCTTATTATGTACATGTTGGTATGTTAAACAATTCCCCTACCCCAAAAAAAAACACAATTTGTTAAATAAATCGTTAATTTGTGATGTTATTGGTTTTATTATATGTATTACCCAAATTGATATATGTATGATTTTTACATATTTAAGATCAGTCAAAGAATAAACATATGACAGAATTGATCATGTTTATTTTTTGCTTAACTGTCTAAGTACAAGTAATTACTTAGATAGTTTTAACGTAAGCTATAGGCAGTATTTAAAAATCACTTATTGATAAGGCTTAAACTTCATATCGAATTTTTTTACTTGCTTTTTTATGAATCATTGCTGTCTTACGCTAGGAACGTACCTCATTCATTTTCATTCTGTTACCAATGGTTAATCGTTTATTCAAAAATACATTCATTTTCATTTTAAGCGTGAGTGTATTTTGTATAGAGAATATCCTTGTTTCGCTCCATCCCTTATCGCTAGACTTTGAAAGGATTCATCGAATTAATTCTGATTTATTAATCATTACTTGTAAATTTGTATAAAGTTGAAGTCAATTTCTCTTTTGCAATTGGTTACAGATGGAGTACAGTTAAAGATAAAAACATTACAATTGACTTTGGTTAAAAATAAAGAAGCACTTTCAGCCAAAGAAATTATTGTTGTCCTATTATAATTCTTAGTAGATGTAGTCCTAATATTCGATCTTTTGAGTCTCCTTTCGTAAACAGTTTGAATTCTTTTGAAGACTATTCTTCAAGATTTTACGAAAAGCATGAAAATGTCTCCACAGAACATTCAGCAGTTGATAATGTTTATGTGAACGTTTCAAATAAATACAACGTCTCCACAAACGATCTCTTTTGTTCAATACTATGCTTTTATAAATTGTTGGGTTTTTTATTTCAATGGTATGGTTTTTTTTAAACGGAGATTGGGTTGAATGATTGTACTCTCCCATTGTTAGATAGTTTTATTATTTTTATTATTATCATTCATTATAATCTATCGTCTTTTCTGTACAATTATTTTCGTTGCCTTCTTAGAACATGTTCAATCGTCTTTACATTTTAATTGAAACTAATATGATTGTATCACAGATTTTTATTTGTTCATCATTTAAAAAAAATATGCAATTGAAATAAAATTACACATTGTCGTCGTTGTCACTTCAACTTATAATTCATAATCATACAATCAGTTCATTTGTATTGCTGTTTGGTGACACGTAATTTGAAATCAGTTATAATAACTATAAAGACATTCATCCTTATGAAACAGTTCAAATAAACCATTCTCATACAAACTAAACGTCATTTTAAATGTATTTATTTATCATTTTTTCTATAGGGCATATCAACAGTAAATGTACAAATATTTATGCATGAAGATGCAGAAGTAACTTTATTTGATATTGATGCATTTAATTATTATTCTAAGCATTCAAAATGTTAATTTTTACTAGGAAAAAAACTGTCGAAAATTTTATTGTACATCTGCTTGCCTCTGGCACACTTTATACTCGAAATGTTCAGTAAATCTTACAAATTAAGACAAAAATTGAACACAAAAACAAAAACGTTTGTCATATTTGTAGGTGGTTTGATTGAACAATCAATCAAGAATTTTAACATTTGAACGTATCCTATCCTCATTGACTTAAAGTTTAACCATGATGATATATGATTGTCGAATAAGAAATAAATTAAACCCTGGTGTATTTAGAACAAAAAACGCCTTTTCATTTTAAAGTTGGTTGGTAACAACTAAATAAGTAAAAATTGCAATGAAATTACATCACGTTTATAATTTCTTTGTATACCTTTACAATTTTGGATTGATTTTAAAAGTGGCCATGAAGGTTTTTAAAAATCAGATACAAAATATTGAACTGCATAGAATAATTATGTAAGCCAATTATCTTTATATATTTAACAATTATCATGAATCAACACAGCATATCTTTTAAATCTTTCCACAAATCGATTTTTTAAAAGGCTGTTCCAACTAGAACAAGGTTATACATTTACATTTAAATAACAAAATCTAAATTAGAATATAAAGTCTAATCAATATTGCTGACAATACATAAATTTGTCTAAAAACATTTTACGTTAACGCATGGTTCAGTAGTAAATTGCTGTAATTCATACTTGATATTTACATGTTTACTCTGTTGTCAAGTTATATCACGTGGTCTCGTTTGTCATGTCGGGTTTTCTTACAGATAAAATGCATTGAGAATAAAAATAATAAATGAATACTAGTAATTTATAAATTTATAATATGATTTGCTACATTCCTTAAATTTATAGAAATTTATAGTATATATTTATTCCTTTTGTTCACATTTTTAAGCGCATAAGATTGTCCACTTTTGTTTGGGGATTTCTAATTTATTAGTTATAATTTTTTCTGATTTTGTTCGATTTGTCGACGTCTTTCTTTTTTGCCATTGCATTATCAGTTTCTCTTTCAGTATGAGTTTAAATTAGATAGATCACGGTTAAGGTAAAAAAAAAAAAGGTACATTCATCAGTACGTTTGAGTTCAAAGTTAGAGTGCTAAGGTTCTAGGATACATGAAAAGTTACCAATCTGTTTCAGTTAAACGCTTATAATGAATTTATGAATCATGACTTTTACAAACGCATAACTGATTTTACGAGTTATATCCCTGAACCAATATCTACTTCGGATCCCTTAGATATATTTTTTTATCGGCCATTTGAACTTTCCCCCTTGATCTTATTTACTTTTATGTTTTAATTCGTGGTCAGGACTTGATACTGAAAACATTACGTAATGATGTCATGTGTTATGGCAGCAACGTCGGATGCTTAAATCCATTCGCGTCAATTCATCAATTTTATTATTTTCCTTCATACAACCGAACAACTATACTAACGTTTAATTAGTAAATAAATTAGTTTACTAACTATTTTATTTTACTTCAATCACTTAACCAAAAACAGCATACAGTTATGACAAATTACCGATAAAGACACTAATGGCATTGTATTGATTTTGTGATGCTGACTTTGTCAGATCAAATATCAGCTCGCCCTCGTTGGCTCTTTCATGTTCCTCCTTGTCAAGTCAAACCAACTTATTCTATATGTATATTCCACTTAATTTGTTTTCAAACAATATACTATTTTTTTGTTTTCACAATTCATCGTCTGCAAATAACCATGAAACCTCGAAGTTTCCAAAATATTCTACAGAAACATAAAACAAAAACACATAATGGGGCTTTGGAACACCTAAAACATGTAGTTATGACTCAGAAATTTTGTATTGTAATGAAATGTAGGATTGATTTCCTACAACTGTTCAATTCGAGGGGATATTTGTTTACTCTTCCGTTTGTTATCTTATGTAACGTACTCTGATTTGGAGGTATTACACCACGATACGAAGCACAGCCGACAACCTTCTTTGAGTTGACAGACTTTTAAAAATTGTTTATCTGAATAGGCCTGTTATATATACAGACAATGGGTCAATGTTATTGTTGGTGCACGTTTTATTCGTGAATGCACCACCAGTCGATTAGTCAGTTCGTTTGTCAAGACATGAAATATTTGTTCACATGCAAATTTACATAACGTACGGTTATAATGAAATTTTGTCATTACATAAATTACAGTTTGTATTGCTTATAACGATTGACATCATCACATTACATAATTATAGATGTTCGCTAGGTCATCTGTTATGTAGTTAATTTACTGTTTCTTAAATAATCAAATTATCCAGACACTTATATTTTACTTCTCTGTGTATAGTTTATCTATTTATATCAATTCATGGTTTGGCAATTGTCAGTTATTAGGGCTTTTCAACTAAGTGTTTGATTTGGCTTTCTAGCTGTTTTGATTCTAACGCTGCCAGTGTGTATAAAGAAATCGAAACCAGAGGCAGGTATACCGATTAAAAACAGGGTATCATTGATGGGCTATGACCGAGATACCAGCTGCGATGAAGTTGTTTTTTCTCTCCCGAAAAATATATTCTCAGTCGAGAAGTTTCAAGTAGAAAAAGTACGGTCTTCTACATTACCAAAAAAAAAAAAAAAACATAACAGAGAGTCAGATTTAGTTATGTTAAGAGGACACGATATAAAAATTATGAAACAATTTAGTTGAGAAACAGATGACCTAATGCATTGATAATATTTTTTAATAAAAAACAAATCTGACATGCAAGAACTAACAGTAATCACTGAACAACAGGTTCCTAACTTGGGTTGGACTCATTCAAAATGTGGCGGGTTTGTACGTGCTTAAAAGATACTTCTCCAACCTGGGACAAAACATAAGATTATACTATAAAAATCAGTAAACATAAGCTCAATAATAAGCAGAAACAGTTTTAAAAATAAAAAAACAGAACGGACATGTTTTTCAAACGTAACATATGGTTGTTATTTCATCTTCTCTAAAACTGTAAGATTTTTCCTTAAACATCGAAAACCATGCTTTTGGTGTTCAACTTAACTGTACACAGTTATCAAAGGTACCAGGATTATAATTTAGTACGCCAGACGCGCGTTTCGTCTATATAAGACTCATCAGTGACGCTCATATCAAAATATTTATAAAGCCAAAAAAGTACAAAGTTGAAGAGCAATGATGATCCTAAATTCCTGTAAACGACACAATTTATCTTTTTGAAAATCAAATCCTTTGTTGCCAAAAGAAGTAATAAAATAATCTCGAAACAGTAGGTGAATTAAATAAGGAAGAAAGGGATGAAACCAGATAAAGTCAAACGAAATGGATATGGAAACTAATGTCATATTACATGATACACATGATTCCATTTTCTCACAGCGACCATGTGATTAATTTTTTTTTGTACTTACGGATGTAAACCCACTTTGATATTTATAATTTAAATAACACACGCATAGTCCATGGATATCAAGAGATCAGGATCTATAAGCTACTGCTAAAGCAGGGAAATCAAAATTAAAACCAATTAGCAATCCGATTCATAAGACCAAGGTAAATTGAATGTAATATGAAAGCTTGTTAACTTGATATTTTTTTCATATATAATGACATACAAATATTTCTGTGTAGATTTACAGCTTTTATTGCAGTTGAAAAATATCACAAGCGAAGGTTATACATTTTACTTTACAAAGATCCTGATACGATAATAATTCCAGGTCACGTTTAAGTCAATATATATTGAAAAACACTTTTTATTTCTTTTATTTATCATGCATAAAAGAAAAAAGTATGCGTATCTACATTACTTATACCATGATAAGGTTAATCGAAACTACAACAAAACCTATGCAAACAGAAAGCAATGATTAAAATAAAATAGAGCAGACTTTCATTTTGGTCTTTTGTGGATAGTTGTCTCATTGGCAATCATACCACATCTTCTTTTTTATATTTGATAAAAATGATGAAGACGCAAACAGATCATAAACGACTGATTGTTTAACAATAACAGTTGCTCTGGAAAGGTAAGAATTTCTAGCGTAGTGGCATCTGTCGTGGTATTCTTTAAACGTCAAAATTTTTAGTAAACTACGAGATGCAAACACGCTGCTTTCTATAATAATGTTGCACAGAATAATAGGTGTTCAGATTTACATATAACTTCAAAACATCAATTATATTCAAAATGAACAATAAGAATCTATTTAGGGTTATGAATTAATAATCAAAACGCATTTAGGGAATAGAAATTAACAAATACAAAGTTAAACTCAAAACATTGCATATAAAGAGACCCTCAAACACCCATATTTAGGATATCTCTAGAATAACAGCAATGCAATATAGTTCCTCTTTACATTTAAGAGCTTGTCTATGAGAAAACCATGCAATAAGCCAAAAATCGTCCGGAAGCTAGTTTCGAAATATAATGTTATGTGACATGTATTTGGAAGGCTACCATGTAGGGACTCTGTGTACACCATCAAAAGTGCAAATATTTGATTCTATTTTTAGAAATAATCAATTCTATTTTTAGAACACATCCAAGCATTGGCACAAGCATTTTCTTATGAAAAAATGGCCATCTTTGTAATTGTTTTTTTTGTCATTTTTAAGATTGGCAAATATTGATTTCGGACTATTTTGCATGGTTTTCTCATGGACAGGCTCTTAATTGTTCAAACAACAGGCAAGATAATCGGTTTAAGATAAAATTTCAGTTACAGATTATCGCTGATTATTGATTTTAAATCATTTCGAAAAAAGAAGTGCCGGTAGCACTAATCAGTATTATAAGAGGATCTGAAGATTACTTGCCAACTGAAACAATAAGAAATCAACTTAAAACTGATTTGCTTCAAATTTTGAAAACAATAAGTAGGTTATATCATGTACAACGTCATTTTGATTGTTGACAATTATACAACTGTTGGCCTTATTTTTTTTATATATTATACCATGATGCAGAAAATCAAATTGCCGATTCATGATTTTTTTGTAAGCGTTAATTTTAGTATTTTATTGAACGGAAATTTCTAATTTACCTAGAATTAAGTCCCGAAAGATGACAAACAATACCATAAGTGACTCCAAAACACTGCAAGAAAAGCATAGTAAAATGAAAAAAAAACGAAAGACGACGAAAAGACATAAAAATGTACATTGAACACTTAAGAATGACCATCAAGATGTCAAGCAAAATTATAGAGATCCCAAGTGTTCTAGACGGATATTCAGATCGTGCATAAGTGTGGCTTCCGTCACCAATTTTGCTACATTTTCTTACCTATGCTACCTTTAATAAAAATATTGATGGCTATAAACCTTGTAGCAAAAGTATTCAGTCGTTGTAAAGATTATACAAAAAATACCAAATAGTGCCAACAACATATTTTGAAACGAATATGGTTTGATTTATTAATATTATTCTTTTATTGAAACCTCTATTGCATGGCCTTTGTCTTACCGCATTAATAACGATTTAAATCCCTTTAAAGTATGACGTCACCTTACGTCAGGTAAACAAAATTAAACTTTGCAACGGTCAGGTTAAAAGCACATCTTTTGTCATTGCGAAAAAAACCCAGCATAAAACAAAGCTTGAAAATTCATCTAGTGTCGACGATATCTCCTAGAGCCGGCCCTTGTTAGGACTATATACATTTTACAGAAAGATTCTACCTTTGTTGTACATTCGAATGATGAAAGACACAAAACACTTCAAATCTCTTACAATCTTTTAAATTTAAATCGTCGTTCGGTATAATAAAAACAGTTATGCCGAGTTAGTCGGTGAATATATCCAAAGTTGTCAACCAGTGTAAACAATTTAATCTCAGGCTAAAGCCTCGTGCTACAACCCTTACTTGGGTTAATAATTTTGATCATTAAACTCCTCAGCGGGCCATAATTGTATATTATTATTGTCTATTTTGTTGGTGATGTTGAAATCATCCCGTCCTTAATTTAACGAACGCCATCACGAGTTACATGATTGTTATGGAATATCCGTTTCACAAATGATAGCGGATATATATACTGGGCAAAAAAAGAAACGTTACATGCTGATAAGATCATTTAAATTTTTTATAACAAAAAGTTGATAACAAAAATTTAATGGAATAGTTAGCTAACATGATTTTGAAGAGAACAATAGCACGTTTTCTTTATTGAAAACAATATTGCACCATTTTGGACAATTTTAACAGGACGAGTACAGAATTCGGATTAACATGTCAATACCTTGTATGACCACCTCTTGCATTTATGACCGCCTGACACCTCCGTCGCATGGAATCAATAAGACGTCGAATAAAATCTTGAGGGATGTTGTTCCATTCCCTGAAAAGTGCTGTTCGGAGCTGGGCCAGCCTTTCCGGTGGATTTTGACTATTTCTGATACGTCGTCCAAGTTCGTCCCAAAGATGATCAATTGGTGATAAATCTGGAGACGAGGCAACACACGAATATGGTTATTCTCCAAAAAGGTCATCGAAGTGTGTGCCACGTGACAATGGGCGTTGTCCTGCTGAAAAAAACGTGGTTAAAACGATGTTTTCGGAGAAACGGGAGAACAACTACAGCCAGAATTTCCTCCCTATACCTTGTTGCATTTAGGTTACCAACAATGATTTTGAGCTCGGTGCGTTCCTGGTATGTAATACCGCCCCATACCATGATTCCTCCACCACCAAATTAAACCGATCTGTTTCCTGCACGCACGAATCAGAAAATCGTTCATTGTGTCTCCGGTAGACCCTGGCTCTGCCCTCGCTAAGTTTCAAGTTGAATTTAGATTCATCGGTAAAGAGAACCTGTCTCCATGTTTGCCTATTCCATCGAATCCGTACCCATGTCCATTGAAGTCGCGCCATCCTGTGACGCTGCGTAAGGATAGGTCCTTTCAATGGACGACGAGCTCTAGGACCAACTTGACGCAATCGGTTACGAATTGTTTGAGCAGATATTCTGTTGTTATGTCTTCCGTCGGTTTGTCGTGCAGTTTGTGACGCGTTTACAAATCGATTCCGGAGATGAATGATGCGGATGTGTCTGTCTTGACGTAACGTCGTTTCACGTGGCCTGCCACTACGGGGGCGATCATTTGTTGTGCCAGTATCTCTAAGACGAGTCTTAAGCATTGCAATAGTCATTCTAGAGACATTAAAATGATTTGCAACCTGCACTTGAGTCATTCCTGCTGCCAACATCCCAATAGCTCGTTCTCTCTCATTTTGGCGTAGACGGGGCATTGTTTTACGTGTAACTTTTTCATTATTTTAATGCGACCTTTTGTTAACAATCGTGTTCGACACAATAAATGACAAAAAAAACAACTCGATTCCAACTCTATACAGGTAAAGTTTTGAAAAAATGATTATTTGTTTGAAATCAGAAAATGACGTCATGCACGTCATTTCCGATATTTTCATAAATGAGTAAATTTGATAGATAAATCATTCAGGTTACTAGTTTTAATCATGAAAATATTTGAAATTAATATATGTGATATTTTCAAATTAAAAACCAATGTTCTTTTTTTGCCTAGTATATGTTCCTTATGTCGTAACTAAGATCCCGTTCCCTTTTCACGAATGTGACCAACTAAATTAGACTTATAACCGGTTCTGTTTTAAAATGAGCATCATGACTGGTGTCTGTCGCATGGGGAGCAGGATCTGCGTACATTTCCGAAACGTCTGAGATCACCGCCGTTTTCTTGGTGTGGTTCGTGCTGCTCAGTCCTTATTTTTCCATGTTGTGTTTTGTTTATTATAGTATAATTCTTATATCATTTGCATATCTATAAATACTTGAATTAGATTGGTCAATCGGAATTTTTCTCTTGGTTTACACTTCGATAAACCATGTTTCCGAAACCACTTTCGTAATCTATTCATGCGCGATACACATTTTTGCAGGGATACTGGGATTTTCAGCAAATTGAGACTATAAAACAATTGCATATCAGTTGTTTCTATTCTAATGCATATTTAACAAACAAAAAAAGAAATAACATAAATGCTCAAAAGCTTCAAAAATGTATAAAAATAAAATTTAAATAAAATTCCACGAAATTTCATGAAGGATTTGGCGAATTTACGTCATGGAAAAACACGACGTCATACGAATGAAAATGTTCAAGGAAGAGATTATTTCGTAACGTGTACGCTGCAAATTCGGATATTATTTAATTAAAATAAAGTTTTTGAGGTAGCTGCTATTTCATTTTAGATTCTGTTGCATTTATCGGACATTTATGGTTTTTAGAAAGTCAAAATGGCGGCCACTGCTTAGTTACGACATGTCATTGTGCTTTTGATGGTAAATATAGCAGCCATCAATCAAATAATGTAAATTAATAATCGCGTATGTTTGGCTGAAGAATTATAAGGATTAAACACATTTTTTCTAGAGGTTATTGATGTGTAAACCGGGTCTCTTACTCACAAACTTAACCAAAAAGTCCTTCGGACTTTTATTCAGTTTGTGAGTTAATCGCCCCGGTTTACACATCAATAACCTCTAGAAAAAATGTGTTTAATCCTATAATAATTCTTATATGATTTGTATATCTATAAATACTTGAATTCGATTGGTCAATTAGAATTTTTCTCTAAGTTTACACTTCGATAAACCATGTTTCCGAAACTACTTTTGTAATCTATTCATGCGCGATACACAAGCTTGCAGTGATCCCGGGATTTTCAGCAAATTGAGATTAAAAAACAATTGCATAACAGTTGTGACTATTCTAGTGCATATATAACATAAAAAGAAATAAATTTATTGCACTAAAGCTTCGAAAATGTACACAAATTAAATTTAATAAAATTCCGCGAAATTTCATGAAGGATTTGGCGAATTTACGTCATGGCAAAACACGACGTCATACGAATGGAAATTTTCAAGGGAAAGATTATTTCGTTACGTGTACGCTGCAAATTCGGATAAAATTTAGTTAAAATGAAGTTTTTGAGGTAGGTGCTGTTTCATTTAAGATTCCTGTGTATTTATCGGACATTTATGGTTTTTAGAAAGTCAAGATGGCGGCGTACTCCTTAGTTACGACTTGCCATTGTGCTTTTGATGGTAAATATATATAGTAGCCATCAACAAAAAATATGTTTGGCTGAAGAATTATAAGGATTAAACACATTTTTTCTAGAGGTTATTGATGTGTAAACCGGGGCTCTTACTCACAAACTCAACATAAAAGTCCTTCGGACTTTTATTGAGTTTGTGAGTTAATCGCCCGGGTTTACACATCAATAACCTCTAGAAAAAATGTGTTTAATCCTATAGTAAAATTGAGAAAGGAAATGGGGAATGTGTAAAAGCGACAACAACCCGACCATAGAGCAGACAACAGTCGAATGCCACCAATAGGTCTGCAATATAGCAAGAATTCCCGCACCCGTAGGTGTCCTTCAGCTGGCTCTAAACATATGTATACTTGTACAGTGATACTGGACGTCATATATATACTAAACTCCGAATTATACACAAGAAAGTAACATTTAAAATCATACAAGACTAACAAACGTCAGAGGCTCCTGACTTGGAACAGGCGCAAAATTGCGGCGGGGTTAAACATGTTTATGAAATCTCAACCCTCCCCCTATACCTCTAGCCAATGTAGAAAAGTAAACGTATAACAATACGCACATTAAAATTCAGTTCAAGAGAAGTCCGAGTCCGATGTCAAAAGATGTAACAAAAGAAAATAAATAAAATGACAATAATACATAAATAACAACAGACTACTAGCAGTTAACTTATAAGTACCCGGCCACGTCCACTTATATTTTTGTCCATCTGATGAGTGAAGCCTTTTTCAACTGATTTTTATAATTCGTCTTATGTTGTACTGTTATACCACTGTCCCAGGTTAGGGGGAGGGTTGGGATCCCGCTAACATGTTTAACCCGCCCACATTATTTATGTATGTGCCTGTCCCAAGTCAGGAACCTGTATATTCAGTGGTTGTCGTTTGTTTATGTGTTACATATTTGTTTTTCGTTCATTTTTTACATAAATTTTTTCATAAAATTGCTTTTTGTTCGGCGTTAATATTGTCCGTAATTTTGTTAATTCTACCGTCCGACACTTCTTTTAGTTGATTTCGGTCTGTGTTGGTGTT
>CM034358.1:47698090-47810296 GCA_019925275.1 Mytilus edulis
AATAAAATTGCAGTTATCGCTGCTTATATATTACGGCCTATGGTAACTGTCCAAAAAGGGTAAATTTAGGGTAAATGTTTGAAATAATTTAAGTATTAAGATGTTTTACAGCTGTTCTTGTTTAGTGGATGACAGGATCACCACTTTTCCGCAAACTGTTTCAAACATATATTACCAGTAGGTGCAGACAAATGTTAACAATCTCTTTGAAGAGACGAACAGAACTCCAACATAGCCTTGAATTCAACCAAAAACATGGAACAGGAAATATATCTATTTAGATAGACATACCTCAAAAAGAATGGTGTATTATATTTTCTGTCATCGGAACTAAATGCTAAATTAAATCTACAAAATGAAATTCAGAAATTAACTGTTCGACCATGTTTATATCCGATTTTATTCTTCTAACATGTATTTTATTTAAATTGGAATCTCAAATGTATTGTATAAAACTCTTATCGCCTACTATTATATATTATGTTATCGTTAAAACTAATAACTAATTATCAAAAAAGAATCAAATTAATTACTTCAATAAATAAAATAATACATTTAGGTAAAATGATTATACACAACCGCTTTTTAAAAACCTTTGTTATGAATGTAAATAAACTCATTATAGATACCAGGACTAAAATTAGTATATACGCCAGACGCGCGTTTCGTCTACAAAAGACTCATCAGTGACGCTCGAATCCACTTAATTACGTAATGGAAGCTTAAGAAAACTATAACTGGATAATTCCTGTTACATTCAGCCCCAGAGTATATATATAGATGATAATATTCCAATTATTTTCAATTTCAATAGTGTGTTTCATTAAGTGAATGATTTGGTTTTAAAATATATTTTAAATGTATGCTTTGTAAAATTATGATCATTCGGAAAGATATTTAAGTTCCGATCAACATTAGACACAATCTGAAAATTTCTGACCATGTTGATTTTGCAGACGAAAGTTGACTTTTCTATAGTGTTTGTGTATGCAATGTTTTCAATAGGTATAGTACAAATGAATGTTGTAAAACATAACTTTGATATTACAAAACACAGAAGAATTCTTCCTAGCAGTACATCAGTCATAAAACAAATAACATTGTCTCCAATAGAGTGTGCGTTATTGTGCTCCTTAGAGGAAACTTGTTGTTACGCAGCTAGTTATGACAGAATTACAAATCACTGCTACTTGGATGGATCTTGTTGCCCACAAAATGAGTCGTCAGTGGATGCACTAATGTTAAAGAAAAATACAGGTAATTTCTTTTTTTTTTACTTGATTTGGAAACAATTATCATTCGTGTTGTTATACCGGTTAAAGAAAATGTAAGTATAAATATTTTAAGAATCCCAGTATTTGTCTTTTAAATGACTCACGAAATAGAAATACATTTACTAAACCTGAGTTTTTGTAAACAGCCATAAACAAATGCAATTACTCAATTTTTAATTATATGAAACTTTTAAAATAATGTTTACTTAATTACAAAATCAGACACGTATTTATTTAGTTGGTGAAAGTGGTGACCTTTTATCGGAACAATTGATTACAAGTTACCCTCAGGCATATTTTATAATAAATTACCTTAAGGTTTTATATTCGCAAATATGTTGTAAAATTATAAATAAAAATGCTTAGGAATATATATTCATCTGGATTTTTTTTTATAAATTAACATCAGTAGCAGTGTTTCGTCGATTTTAATCCATTACTACATGTACTGCTTTTAACATGTCTTACTCGGGTGAAATTGGTGAGTAAATATCTATTCAGAATAACAGAGTAACCCCAAGACTTCTTCGTATTTTAATAGGAGCTGATACCTCTTTTTCTTTTTTTCAAAAATGATATGCTTTGCCTTTTTTATACTTTTGCTGATAGATTAACAAAGACTCGTCAATACTTTCTTTTCCATTCACTGTGGATTTGGTATTTTGTTGAGTGTCACTTTCAACAATAACATTATAAACAAAAGGGAAAAAGTCATGAAAATATTATTTTTCTTCTCTCTCCTTACAAATATATCTAGGTATATGTTCAATTTTCTATGTAAAAATGTACCTGTCTCTTTTTAAAATGTTTATCTACTTCTTCAGTGTTTAAAAGTTGAAAATTTCAAATTTTATTGTCCTTTCACTAAAAACGTCTACATCCACACGTTTGATCAATTAAACTGATACATTTTGTACCCATCTTTCAAATTGCCGGGTATACAATAATGTTCATATGCCTACTCCATGAAATAAAAAACATGATGATCCAATTGCTCTCGTGGAATGTGCATTCACTATAAAATAGGTTTTTCCATTGTCATTATATTTGTTTTAACAATCCAACTTGCAATGGTTTATCAAGTTTAACCAGGGATCAAAACAGATTGCCTTCATCTTGTCAAAATTTCAAGTTCACTGTCCATAAATGACAATTGCATTTTTGGGATTTAATGTCTTTTTTTATTTTAAAAATGGAACACAAATGTTGGAACCAAAGTGGTTTGTCTGTCCTGTTGAGACATTTCAAAGTGGTCTTGAATGGATACCACTTATCAATCTTAGAATATGAAGTTGCTGACCGATGAATTCTCAATTGATGGCGAAAGTGATAAAATTATTGACCTTTAACCTGCAATAATGAATTATTGTAAATATGATGTATACATTATTATCCCCTCATTACACCACCAATTTAACGTTTTGAATTTGATTTTGTCATCTTGTTTTATATCAGATATTGAGTATACCCTGATTAGCTTTCTAATGTCTCTTGAAAAGCCTTTCGTTTATGACATTTCAGTTTGATAGCAGCAGTGCTGTTTATGTGAACACTTATGCCAATACATTCTTTCGACTTGCTCTGCGAGCTGCCCTTGGATTTATTTTGTTTTTGACTGTCATATGCTTCCAGTCCAAGAGCAGAGAACTACCGATCAATATTTCTCACTTGTATATGCTGCAAACTCATAGAGCACATAATCACAAGCCATATCATGAACCATGCAGTTCGCCACCAAATTCTCTACCCATTACAACATGGCTTTTGCTCCAAACGATCTTGTGAAACTAATTGAGTTTGTGGACGACATCACTAAAAACAAGAGTGCAGGTAAACAGACATATGTTCTAATTATTGATTTCTCTAAAGCTTTCGACAAAGTCGGTCACAGTCTACTCGTTCATCAACTCGAACACTTTGGAATCAATGAATCAGAGGAAAAGTCAAAAGGTGGAATGCTAGCTTCCTATCACATCGGATACAAGCAGTAGTAGTAGATGTAGGGAGCTCATCACATATTGATGTAGTATCTAGAGTACCCCAAGGCTCAGTCATTGGGCATTCACTATTCCTGTTTTACATCAACAACATGCCTGACGGAATTAAATCTACTATCCGCATATTCGATGATAACATCATAGCCTACTTCACAATTTCAAACGATAAAGTATCCAACGACCTACAAATAGATCAAGATAAATTGGAAATATGAGAAACCAAATGGAAAACGGCCTTCCACCAATACAAGTGCAATGAACTTACCATCAACCGGGAAAACAACACCATTGCAACATCATACAAGCTACATGGCCACACTTTATAACCTGTCAAAAGAGCCTATTACATAGGCTGCACATTAACGTTCGAACTGAAATGGAATGACCATGTTTACAACGTCTGTAACAAAACCAAAAGAACAATCGGCTTCCTAAAACGAAACTTTAACATCGGATCTACGTCTATAAAGGAAGGTGCGTACAAAACACTTGTTAGACCAATAACAGAATACGTCAGTCCTGTATAGGATCCATCCAATAAAACAGAAATAGACCGACTAAAGATGGTCCAGAGATGTGCAGCACGATTTGTGATGAACAAACACCAAAATCATTCAAGTTTAAGCAAGATAAAAAAACATCTAGAATGGAGATCACTCGAACAAAGACGAAAAGATGCAAGACTAACCATGCTCTTCAAATAGTAAAAAAGAAAGTTGCTGTGACAAAGGAGGATCGTCTGATTGCACCTAAACGATTGTCAAGAAATATGTAAGACAGAAGATTCCAAATTCCAGCAGAATCAAATGATCACCAGAAATTTTCTTTTTTTTTCACGAACCATCAATAATTGGAACAGTCTCCCTCCTGTAGTAGTGTCAGCGCCGTCAGTCCAGGCATTTAAAGCCTCGGTAACAAAGCTGAACTAAATTCAAACAATATGGGGGAGGGGGTCCATATGCGCACAGATGTCATGGCAAAATATTCAGTTTGTTGATAGTGGACATTATCCGGTAGAAGAAGAAGTAGAAGTCCTAAGTCTTGTAACATAATCATATTTAGCTGGTGCCCCTTTTGTTGTTTACATATTTCAGTAATGTTGTATCTTCGCTTATGATCAGAAAATGTTGCCGCCGTAACTGTGATAGAAAATGTTGTACTGTGAGAAGTACTGCTTCTAACCCTAGAAGATTGATGCAGAAAATTGGTTGGTTTCTGTCAATATGCCCAGAAAAAGCACCCTTCCAGTGACCCCATAAAAGCAGTCTTGAGAGCATATGAAAAAAGTGTTCTGCCACTGAATTTGTAGGCGTATATTCTTGGTATTTCACAAAGAAGGTCTCTTGATGAGGGTTTGCAGTAATGTATTAAATGTATCTGAAAAGGGCTCATAAGTTCTATGCAAGATGGGTGAAAGATGCAAGATGGGTGAAAGATGCAAGACGAACATTCAAATTCATATATCGATTATAAACTGACAAAGCTATGGCTAAAAAAGAAAAACACAAACAGACAAATAATAGTACACAAGACACAACATAGAAAACTAAAGACTTAGCAATACGAACCCCACTGAAAACAGGGGGTGATCTCATGTGCTTCGGAAGGAGTAAGAAGATCCAGTTACACATGTGGCTCTCATCGTGTTGCTTATGTTGTTACAATACCAGGAAATAGTCTACTTCGGTAAGTCAAAACATGTTATTAAACCCAATAGAACTAAATGATCTCCATTGAATTTTGTATTGATATTTTTAATTTGGTAAGTATCCCTGATGTTGG
Source organism: Mytilus edulis (assembly GCA_019925275.1). Classification (NCBI taxonomy): domain Eukaryota; kingdom Metazoa; phylum Mollusca; class Bivalvia; order Mytilida; family Mytilidae; genus Mytilus; species Mytilus edulis. The sequence goes on from CM034358.1 coordinate 47,703,144, forward strand.
TGACTGAATTTCCCTCTTATAATTGACATGTGTTATGTATGTTAACAACTGATCTGGGATCAAGTTCAGTTGTTCTAGAATGAAAATTAAAATGAATTCCAACTTTTGCAGTCGTCTAAACATGTCACTATCCTTACATTCTAAATTCTTTACAGTTACTGCTACAATCGTTTTAAACACTTGAACTTTGAGTGCTACAAGCCGGTACGTACGGCTTGTCCTGTATACATAAACTTATGTAAATGTAATTCTCGATTAGAATGTGTAAATGGGTGCAAGTAACTAAACCTATAATTAATCAAATTAAGAATTGTTCATTGTTTTACATCTGTCATTTCATTTTGGCTATTCATAGCTTACTGTCCGGTATGTTTTTGGCTCATTGTTCCATGTTATACGATAACCAGTAGTTGTTAATTTCTGTGCCATTTTCGACTCTTGTGAAGAGTTGTCTCATTGGCAATCATACAACATCTTCTTTTGTATAATCAGTTAATTTCATAATTCTTGACTAATGTTACGTATTCATTTTGTATCTTTTAAGTGAATGCATGACGTATTCATAGTAACTGTCCCTAATTCTAATGCAATTTGGATGTAACGATTTTTTTCATTGGCTAAAAATTGCCGTCAAATCCACAGTTGACCATGCGTAACTAAGGAGGGACCCGACATTTTGAATTGATTGAATCAACAAATGTTCGTTTACTTCTATATAATCGAAAATAAAACAACACCTACCTCGAATTCGCCGTTTTAATGTAATTTTATCCGAATTTGAAGCGTACAGGTAACGTAATAACCTCCAGTTTGAAAGTTTTCATTTGTATGACGTCACGTTAAGCCATGACGTCTTTGTGCCAAAATCATTCATGAAGTTTCGCGGATTTTTTTCTTTTTGTCAAATTGAGACATTTTGTCAAGTTTTATCGTATTTTTTCTTTTTGTAATGCATTAGAATCGGAATAACAGTACTGTAGTTGAAGAGTTGCCACCGTCTATTTTGATTTGACGGTCGCAAATCTCCGTTTTACAGTCTCCGCTACACAGCGCCAGTAAAACTGCATTTGCGACCGTCAAATCACAATTGACGGTGGCAACTCTTCAACTACAGTACTGTTATTCCTTAATTCCATTATGTAATTGAGCCAGTAAAAAAGTCATTGACTGTCTGAAGAAAGGTACATCACTTGCATATATGAATAATCTCCGTGAAAAGTCTTTCATACTCATTTTTATTCTTATCTCCGAGAAAAAGTCCGTCAGTTTACTTTTTTTTCATAATGCCCGACGAATCGCTTTTTCCTGCATTCATAGTTAACACTAACAACTCTAACAAGTAAAACATAGTATGCCCGTTAATTCATTATATATTGTTAAGGTTTACTGATGTTGACATGGTTAATGCATTTCATTCTCCTTAAGTTAATAAATAGTTGACGTTCATCTGCATGATCAAAGAATAAGTTACTCCCTGGAGGTGTTCCGACTCATTTATTGCTTTTGTACAAACACTGGCAGACGGAGGTGATGGAAATAAGAGACCAACTGGTTTGTCTTCGTTCAGGTATAAGTTCGTTAAGCTATGAATGACAATAACAGTTAGAAAAATAAGGAAATAAAAAAAACATTTTCGGTTTCATGTAATATATTATTGATAAACCAATGTGTCGTTCTTCTGATTTGCCACAGTGCACATATAGCTACAGATGTGTCTCTAATTATTTTGATATGTAAGTTTTTCGCAATGTTGAAGGTTCATAAGAACCGCATGTATAAACAACTGGATTAAAGCAAAGTGCTTTTTGTTAAAGAATAATTTTATCCTTACTTATAAATTCCGTATCTCGTTTTGCAACAGCACAGTTTTGCATATGCGAAACTTGAATTATGATTTAACTTTTAGTTCAAATTATTGTTTGAAGAACTACGACTTTCAGTTGCAACCCCTTTTCCCCCTGCAAAAGAACAAAAAAAGAACACTCGCATCTCTTTGTATTGTCTTTAAACAGTATCATATAACAGAGAAACGGGTTATCTGTGGAAGAGCAAAACCAAACAGCAAAAACAGCTCAGGAACACAAATGAGTATATCAGAGAGAAAAATTGGCACCTAGAGGCAGGATTTATTTGGACTATAACATTATGGAAAACCCGCATATTCCATGAGAGAGATGGAGATAGTACGTTCATTTTGCCTGCATCTTACCTGTCCAAATGGTAAAGTTTATCATAAATCTATTTGAAAATCTGTTAACATGTCTTCTTTGTGTGAAACACATATCTTGTGTTTTAAAATCAATAGAAGCAGTGCTACATAGAACTAAAACTGTGGATGCACTTATCATTGAAATATTCTGGCTTAATATACATCTGTTCCGGACCATATGAGTATTTGGACCAATTGCAAATGGTCATGACCATATGGGTATATACTCATATGGTCCGACCATACGCGTACGGTCGGACCATACGCGTATGGTTGGGGTAATTAACACTCTGTTACACTCTGTTACAGTTTACATTTTAAACTTATAAACTGTTCATATGGTATGACAGTTCATTAAAAAGACGTTATTATATAGATGATCTTATTATTATATTATAATAACAATTAGCTAAATAAGAATTAGAAGTTTCACATAGTGAATTTTATTTTATTTTACTATGCGAAAACTATGATAAACACATTTTATACTGATGGTCATAACCGATGGCCATTACCGATTTTTTTTTTATTACGAGTGACTTAAAAAAAATAATCTTGAACTGTTACACAAGATCTGAAGGCACTGGAATGTAATATAGTTTATTTATTTTTTCTTGTGAATATGATGTATTGCAGTAATGTTATACGATATTTGAGATCTATAGATATAGGAAGATGTGGTGTGAGTGCCAATGAGACAACTCTCCATACAAATAAAATGTAAAAAGTAAACCATTATAGGTTAAAGTACGGCCTTCAACACGGAGCCTTGGCTCACACCGAACAACAAGCTATAAAGGGCCCAAAATTACTAGTGTAAAACCATTCAAACGGGAAAACCAACGGTCTATAGCTTTTTAAAAATATATCAAGACCTCGATATCACTGTACCCAGCTACACAGAAGTTAGCTTTTCACTCGCAAACAAAAGGTGTAAATGAATGAAAAGGATCGTGCACAACCAATATTAACCATCAAAAATCTATGATACCGTGTGGAAGTAAATGTCACCCCAAGCCTACATACAAGACTGTAATTAGCGATGAAAACTAACTATGGCATACGTAGTATTTGAATTATAAAAATAATACATTGTCATGTAACCATCATTGTTTTTTTTAGATAAAGTTTTTGTATTATTGAAACTTTTAAATTAAAATACTCATATGGTCCGGCCCGTTAATAACCAAACGGGTATTATACTCATATGGTCCGACCATACGCGTACGGTCGGACCATACGTGTATGGTCGGACCATATGAGTATACCCATATGGTCATGACTATAAGCGTATGGTCCAAATACTCATATGGTCCCCTCATATATACTTCTCCAAAGACCTCAAATTACAGATTTTCTTATGAAAAACATTATTTTTTATTGTTTAGAGAAAAGTTTTATTTCCGGTTTTTACAAATTCAGAGCGCCGAGTCAAAGGTTAGTAACTTGATACGGCGAAAGGAATACTATAGCAACAATTTTAAATAATTATACTCTTAAATAAACAAACGGATACATAATTGTATGCAATTTATTCTTCAATCAGAGGAAAATACTCTTGAAATTAGGTTTCATTTTACTTATTGTATTAACATAGCAAGCATGTCTCAACAAATACAATTTATAAATGATGCGTTAAATTTGTAACTAAGCTTTATCTACCAGTGAACTATTTTCAAATTGTTCACAAAGTTTGTGTTTGTTTCAGACATTTGTAAAATGACTGTGAGATTTAGGCATTTTCTTATTTAACTAATTTCAACAAATATTTCATAAAATCCCTATGGAAATTAAAAAAACATTTTTATAAAACCTTAACCTATTAACGTCGAAAACGACAGAGCAGTTTAAAATTTAATACCTAGCTTTAGCATGCATTGTCAAATATATGTTTTTTTGCTAATCATCGTGTGCAATCTTCTGTTATTCCCAGTAGCATTACAACAAATTTGCCAAAGAAATATTTTGTATTAAGAATAAATGATAAATTGATATAACCTTCTTTTAACTACCATGATGTTTTGAAAGAGACATATGCAAAAATTACAAATCAATATATTCTTTTATGTCTAGACAATTTAGTTTTAAACACGGAATTATTACATAGAAATCAAAAATTTTATTCAAGGTGTACATTTTACCACGTTTTGGTTGAAACATGCAAAACTTGGCATCAATATAATGTGTTGATTGTTCGTTAGTTTTCTTTTTTGTAAATTGTAAACTACTTGTTTTTGTTTCCGTTTTTGCCATACGGTTGTTAGGTTGTCTTTGACTAATGAGTTTGAATAAACCTTTCGTTCCTTCCGCTTCTTTTTTTTTCATGTAGGGGTTATTGGTTGTGAATCGGCCTAGGATAATGATCAACTCTATCACTAGCGTCTCGACACTTAAGTTGTGATTTTGAAACCTGCTCATAGCACGGGTGTTTCATTCCGATCCTAATTGAAAAGGATGGCTGGTTTTACAGCCGTTGTTTATTAGTTTTTCACGGGTTACCCGGTTACTCAAACAAAAACAAAATTAGCCGCCGTGATCACGGTCTAAAGTACTAAAAGTGCGTGAAACACCAGAGGTCAATAATTAATCAATCTTATTTCATTTAATAGATTCACTAACTGAAATAGTATTCGGTGCAAGCCTGGGCAAAAGAAGAAGACGCCAAATTTTGTCCATCTTATTTCAAAGTTTGTTTACATTGCTTTGATATTAAGTAAGATATATACCTTTTGAGCAAAGGTCTATGCAAAATACTTCGATTTAAAAAAAATGCTTCCCAGCAAACACGAAACATTTTACAAACATTTGTTAATGTCCTATGGACATCTGTCCGAAAACATTGCAATATAGGTCATTTGAACATAAAAAAATATTTGTTTTATTGTGTTTGAAATGTTTTAATTCTAACATTTAAATAAAATATTTTTAAAAAATATTATTTGCTAATATCTTTTATTAACGTTCTGGAACATTGTTATACTATAAAAAAAAATGTAATAGTTTCTTCAATTGATATTTCATATTGCTACAATATTAAAATAAATATTCAAAAAAAAATCAGCAAAAATCAGAAAATAAAGTATTGACATTTGCGTAAAATTTATAACGTAAAATTGAAATTTATTACGTTTAACATCTAAAATATATCAGTTCAATGTTTTCTATACAATATTTTGAAATACACTTTATTAAATGTTCTTTTACTGATATGTATTCAACATTTTACGGATATATAATTAATATTTTTTTAAAACTTAGATCAATTCCCAAAGACAACGTTTTATGGAATTAGCAAGTTAGTTTCTTTCCCTCAGTATAAGATAAAATACACATTTCTATCAATATCATCAAGGCATTACATGGTATTATATACCTATATGGAGTTATTTTCTTTCAGAACGATAGGTCATTCTTCCGACGAATCAACCCGGACGATACCATGTTAAAATGAAATATGATTCAAGGCATAACATTTTGACCTGTTTGAGGTCATTATTTCACTTCATATCAATGCAAACTATAATTAGGTCTTTCCACTTTTCCTTGGAAAGACCTATTGCTTTTCTTCTGATTATTATTTTTTTTTCTTCCGCCTAATTTTTTTCCTTCGCTGTTTTTTTGTTTTGTAAGATGTCGCTTAGAAATTTGGAATATGATATCGAACAGTTTATACGCTTTTGAAACCAACTCTGCTAAACCGAATACTTTACCATATAAGAGTTATCTCCCCGAACACTGTTTTTCTTGTTATCTCTAAGGCTTCGCAACCGTATAAGAAACCGACAAATTTATTTTTCCAAATTGCTCGTTACATCCTCAGGATGTTCTGTTTTATTTTGACCGAAGCCGTATATAGATTCCATATGAGAGTTTTCCCCCCTTTTATGTTTGATATTAGAATATGCATTTCTAACTGGTAAACCATAAGTGATAGAGGCCTAGGGTCTTTTGATTTGAGGTCCTTGGTTCAAAAAAATGAAAATTAGGTCAAGGTCAAAGGTCAAGGTCATGTTCAAAATTTTGAATTTGGCTTGTTATCTCTCATTTTTAGAATTCTTATAAGATATCGACAAAATATTTTCACACAATTGTTAGTCGCGACATGTAGTTACACATAAATTTTAGTCGAAAGGATAAGTAGATGTTTGATGCGAGTTTTCCCCCTTTTATATCTAATATCAGTTGTATGGTAATATAACTCATAAACAATATAAAGTAAATACCTAGAGTCTTTTGATTTGAAATCCTTGGTTTATGACCTTGAAATTGAGCTCAAGGTCATATGTTAATTTAACGTTCTAGATTTTGACCTTTGCTTTTACCTCATATGTATTTATGTTAAAGCTATCAGACTTTTTGCATTAGGTTGCAAGCAATATGACGTTGAAAAAGCTAACCGGAAGTGACCTTTTGTAAACCGGAAGTAGCTAATTTTTGTAATAAATTGTTGTAAAAGTATGTAAAACCATATATTTTTGGAATCAGCGTCAAGTAAACTATAAGACAATACCGGAAGTAACATATTTTGAACCGGAAGTAGAAAATTATCTCCCTTATTTATATCTTCTTGTGTAGAAACCTTATATTTTTTGAATCCGCGTACAATAAGTTGTCATTTGACGTTGAAATTGACATTTAAAACCAAATTTAAATATTTTCATATAAAAAAAATCATTACTGGTGGAAAGACCATCAATGGTTCTCTGAACAATTGGTTTTTAATTTACTTTAAAATTATATTCGTCTTCGTTTTTGTTGCCTATTGCGGAATTTATCTTTAATCTATGATAGGTGTAAACAATTCGTCATTGCCCGCATTTTAATTTGAGAAACAGATATTAATGTGAAGTTTTAATAATTTATCGCTTTAATACAGAGAATAATCATGATAATATGAAATGATTTTTAATGGAAAACTTTCACAACAATTTAAGATAATTTAATTTTGGACGTAACGCGTCTTCTGATTGACTGACGTCGTTTTGTTTATCAGTCCATAGACATAATTTTGTCATGTGACCGTGACGTCATCAACGTTTTTTCATGGTTTACCACAGTTTAACATGGAATTTTGAATTCAATTATAAGAAATAACTGTAATCTTGTTCTGCCTATTCGAAATAACATTAATTACAGTCATTCCTTAAATAAAGCCAGATTTAACATATTTGTGTGTAAGATTTTGAAAATCTTGTTGAGACACGTTGAATATATTGATTGGATGGTGGTTGCTATACGTTCAGGACCAAATATTTCATGCATGTTCAGGACGAAACACACTGACTAGAAAATCATACTGTGACCTACATGTATTTATTTTTGTTTTCGTGTAACATGTACAGGTATCACAACTTCGTTCCCCCTTTGTGTCAGTTCTTAACTTTTTTTACATTTATGTATATCTTTCAAATGATATTTTTTCTTATATTCTATTGCATAACATTTATGTACCTCACAATGGGGTCGGTTGGGGTAGGGTATATAATTATATCCTGTTTATCTGTTAAAAAATGAACTGCTTTTCAAACAAAAATCATTCTAAATATTCCATTTTATTCAATTAAAATTGTTAACATAGCATCCCCCCTTTCTATAATCATCATCAATATAAGTTGGTACAATAAATTACTTTTTTCATACACCGTCATCGGATGGAAACAATTCAGTTGTGTCTTACTTCATGCAGTTACAGTAATATTTTAATTGTTTATAGATAATAATTTCTAAAGTTTATATATATATTTAGATTAATTAGTAAGATTTATTTCATATTTTAAAAGAGCCGTAGGACGTATTCAAACCTGAATGTATTAGAAAGGATTATCCCACTTTAGTGTGGTCGGTAAAAAAGGAAAAAAGGTTACTAAATTTTGCAAATCTTTATTAAAAAAAACAGTAGTTATTTTTGACGGTATATAAGTTAGACCCCCTTCAAACTAGGACATTTTTATCGATTTAAACTAGACCGGTTCACTTTAGATCGGTTTAAGGGCTAATGTGAACGCTTTGAATCGATCTTCAATCGGTCTAAACTAAAGCACCAAAAGAGCTAGTTTAGTTTGAATCGATCTAAAGTATACCGATCTTATTTTAAATGTGAACGCAGAGATCGGTTTAAACTAGTACGAAAATAACGTATGCGCATGTATAGCGACAAAACTATCCCAGAGGTTCGTTGTTTCACCCATATTTCTCTCTTAAAAGACCTTTAAAATCAACTGAAACCATGTTGTTTTCGCCGTAGCATAGATTTGGGAATCTGTGTAGTCTTTTCTTATGTTGATTGATTTTCTTTGCAGGAACCGCAGTATACCCGGCGTCGTGATGTAACTTCGTTGCTCCAGTTATTTTTTTTCAAAATTAAAGAAAGCTGCAATAACACCAGTATCAAAATTTTAATTTGTGATTCAAGAGAAACAATAACTTTATCCAATTTTCTTTCAAGTGTGTTTATCAGTATATCAACACATGAATTTGATATATCAGTTATAATTGCACTATTTACGTCTTCATGAAAACTGGCACACCATAATCTTCTCGCGTAATCAAACCAAATGGCATTTAAAAAAAAGGGATCCACGAACTCGTTTTCAAGTTAAATAAGTTTGAATGACAAAAAATCGTATGCCCTTAATTCGTTCGTGTAAATTCGAGAAATTAAGAAATGAAAACTGTTTATGAAATGTAACTGTAATTCAATCTTCACATCGTTATGAATTACGGAAACTGACCTTATTTGGAATTGGTGCAGTATTCGACTTTGTTTGTTTTACAACCGGGACCTAGTTTGCAGAAATGCAATTTAAAATTTTCAAATTGGACACAAAGAAAGAACAAATCAACAAAGAGAGCGAAGACAATTGTTTGCTACCGATTTGGTAGGAAGAATTAAACTCCTAAGATGAAACTTTTGTATTCATTTTGTGTTTCAATCATAACCGGAACCAATACCAGGATTTTGAAAAAAAGGTGCATCCTAGCAATCAAATGTTTCAGTGATACTTGTAAAAAGTTATGCATCTATCTTATATGTAGCTCCATGAGGGAGGTTTGGGCATCTAAATCATCCGCTGTTTTGGCATCTACATACACCAATTTAGGTAATAATGAATGTGTTAATTGATATAATAAGGAGATGTGGCATGTATTTGTTTGCTCAGAATTAGTGGCCGAGGACAGAACAATTTTAAAATTAATTAAAATAAAACAAAAAATACACTGATTGTAAAAAAAAACCTAAATTTTTGCAAGCGGTATAATGTCAAATCATACATGCAAAAATTTCCTTCCAAAACATTAAATTAACGTGCCCTTAATGAATAGTATTTCAAGGACTATTTAAGACTTCAGTTATAAGCAAGTTAATATAAACTGATGATTAGAACTACATCATATGCATGCATTGATTCATACACAAAATTTAATTTACAATTTTGCAAGTGGCGCAAGTACTCTGGAATGTCAACAACCAATCAGCAGTAAAAAAAAGTACGATTTTTATACAGGATGACTGTCATTTCATATTTACTTTGACGACTTAGTAAAGACTGGGCATACAGTACAGAAAAGTTATCTGTAATTTTAAGGAAATTATTGTTTAGTATAAATAAAAACAAGTTGTTATTTTACATCATTCTTTAAGTCTGCTTTCACAAACAACATATTTGATTTCCTTTGAAAATGATTTCAAATACAGACAACCGATTTGATGGAATCTACGTGTTCCCCGGAAGTAAGGGTTATATTATAAGCAACATCATGAAACCAATGTATAACATTTGCTTGTACTGTATTGTATGCTCTTAGATGCAAATAAAAATATAGACTATCTCACACTACAGATTTTAATACTTAAAGAGGACAATAAGACGTTGATTGTATTAGGCTTTTAAAGTCCCTACATGATACAACGTATAATGAAAAAAAAAAAACCAATACAATAATTATTCGTTACAAGTATCCATGATAAATTAATTTCTAGAATAAAAAAAACTACACTTCAAGTACTCGCAAAACAGGGTGTGTTCGTACTGGCAGACAAATCACACAATTATGTAGTGATGGTGTGACACATATACTACACGGCAGTTCTCCGGAACAAAATTGTCAATAATTCAACATTCAGGTCTGTACGATACATTTAGAGTCAAATTGTAAACAAGCATATCACTGCCACTACCCAGCTGAAATCCTCTTCCAAACATTTGAAGGTCCTAAATATGTATTGCCAATCTTCATTGCACAAAGAGCCATTTAAATTCTGTTTCTATTCTGCATCTAGTAGGTGTTCTACTAATGATATATCAATGCTTCTAACTACATGTATGTTTCTTACAAGTATCAAAGAACTTGTTATTAAACTTATACATCCTTCGGATTTCAAATTTTTGGCTTTGAGTGTTCTGATGAAGGTAAATCCAGAAAAGCGCCTCGGACGAATGACATTATTTAGCGTGTTGTTTTCAATTGATTACCTTTTGTTACAAAGCTGATGAAAATAATAGTATTAGCTATTTTTGGAAAGTTAGTAAACAAATCTAGTTTTTAGATAAAGATCATGTTTATGAGGGACCATTTAGTTCTTTTGATATTTATGATTTTTCTACTTTCTACACCACATCTCCAAACAAGAAAAAAGTTTACTTATTCAATGTTAATATGTTGTTTTGAAAAATGTCATCGCAAATTTCTTTACTGTTACTCGTTTAACGCCTTTTTTATATTATGAAAAAGGAAAGTATGCCAGATACACTTACTTAAAATTTGAAGATATGATTGACGTTTAAAATTTTCTCCTGGACAACAAATATGTACGTTGCGGCGATAAAGTGCATCGGCAGGTAGTAGGTATTTGTATTGACAATAATTGTGCCCTTTTAATATAAGATTTGCTACTGTATTACTATGAATCTCATTGTATGACGAAACTCAGTAAAGACATATCATTGTTACATTTGATACGTTCAACAAGACCAACTGTTATCTTGATAATAGTTTTTTTCGTTAAATAATCCAGTGTTCTTTAAAAGAGGGACGAAAGATACCAAAGGGACAGTCAAACTCATAAATCAAAAATAAACTGACGGCACTGTGGCTAAAAATGAAAGACAAACAGACAGACAATAGTACACATGACACAACATTGAAAACTAAAAAATAAGCACCACGAACCCCATCACAAATTGGGAGTGATCTCAGGTGCTCCGGAATGGTAAGCAAATCCTGCTCCACATGTGACACCCGTCGTGTTGCTTATGTGAGAACAAATAATGTAAATAGTCTAATTCGGTAGGTCACATTCATGAAAGGGAAAGGGATTATAGTTGCGACGTAAGGAACATATCCGATATCTTTTGTGAAACGGTTATTGCATAACGGTCAACTAACTCGTGATGGCGTCCGTAAAATTTACGAAGGGATGATTTCAACTTCACCATTTGGAACTCTTGGTTTAATAGCTTCCTTGTGAGCAGCAACCCTCTACCAAGACAATCATGATAGGAAATGCAAGCACGGGAATATCGTATCAATTGGGAAATATATATCCCGTATGCAGGAATGTTGCTACTTAGAAATGGATAGTACACAATTGGAAAGCTGAAATCATCTCTTTTGTCGTAAAGCTTTGTTTTCAACCGACCCTCATAATCAATTTCTAGATGTAAGCCAAGATATGAGGCCGACTTAACTGTATCTGTAGTATCCTTTATCTCTAGTTCGATGGGATAGATCCGTTCAACATAGTCACCAAATTTTGAATTATTTAGTGAAAGAACATCATCTTTATAACGGAAATTAGAGTTAAAGGATACTGTTAGCTTCTTATTTTTTCCTAAGAAGTTCTTGTATGAAGTAAGCCTTATAATAATAATAAGCCAGACGCGCGTTTCGTCTACATAAGACTATCAGTGACACTCAGATCAAATGATTATAAAGCCAAAAAAGTACAAAGTTAAAGAGCATTGAGGACCCAAATTTCAAAAGGTTGTGCATAATACGGCTAAGGTAATTTCTTCCTGGAATAAGAAAATATAATGTTATTAAAGTTTGTAAATTCATCGTTCCTTCAAACAAACTTATTAGTAAAGGTTATCTTACCAATGTTTTAACTAGATCTTTGAATATAGTTTATTTTGGCAAATTTATCGATTTTTTTTTTTCATCAGCAAATTAATACATGACAAAAATTGCAAAAGTCTTCTTTGACCGTCAATGACGTTAAACAACTAAATTCCTGGGATGTGGTTAAGTTATAGATAATGCATATTTCAAGGTTTTTCTTGTCGTAGAACACACCGAGGGGTGTCGGGATTGATCAAATGAAAGACCGACCGGAGGGAGGTGTGTTCTACGACAAGAAAAACCTTAAAATATGCATTATCTGACTTACATACCGTCAAAAAATATTAATTTTATAAAGATTTGTAAAATTTAGTATCCTATTTTACCGACAACACTAAAGTGGGATATTCCTTCCTAATGCGTTCAGGTTTTAATACGCCCTACGGCTCATTTAGAATGTGAAATAAAACTCACTAAATAATTTAGATATAAAACTTTTAAATTTTTTTATCCATACACAATAAAAATATTACTGTAACTGCATGAATTAAGACACAAGTGTATTGTTATCATCCGATAACGGTGTATGACAAATACAAGACACATTGTAAGTAATTTATTGTACCACTTAGATTATGAAAAAGGGGGAGGGGGTATGTTTTTTTTCTTCTATATGTTATGTTATTTCTATCGCGGAAAAGTGGTTATTTTTTTTAACAATTTTACTTGAATCGAATGAAAAATTCAGAAAGATTGTCTTTTGAATAGCAATACATTTTATCAAAAGATAATCAGTATGTACCCTCCGCACCCGCCGACCCTTTCGTGAGTTACGTTAATGTTATTCAATAGAATATAAGATTATCTTATTAGTTGATCATTTGATAGAGTAAAAGATATACATAAATTTTAAAAAGTTAAGAACTGACACGAAGACGAATATAAATACATGTAGGTCACAGTATGATTTCCTATTCAGTGTGTATCGTTCTAAACATGCATGACATATTTGCCACTGGACGTTAAGCAAACAACCAAAAATCAACCACCCTATTCAGTTTGACCCAATAAGATTTTCAAAATCTAACACGAATATATGTTAATCTAGATTTATTTTATGAAAGTCTACATTAAAATTCATCTGACATATATGATAATGTTTCTTTATTGTAGCGATAAATTAAACAAACTCCGCGTTATTTGTTTTTAAAATTAAAATGCAGGACTACAATGAGTCGACGGTTTCTTTTACACCTATCATCGATTGAACTTTAAAAAAACATTTTCCAAATCGGCAACAAAAAACTATTAGACGAATAAAGTTCTGAAGTAAATCATAAATTGCATGTTTATCAAGGACAATAATGACCTCACACAGGTCATTATTTTATGCCTTGGAGCATATGTTCCAGACCGTCTGAGTATGTGGACGGTCTGGACCGTATGCGTACTTTTTCAATATACGCATACGGTCGGACCGTACGCGTACGGTCTGACTAATATTAAGAATTTGGTCGAGTTTATTAGATACAAATGTATATAACAGATCAACATAACTTATATCTCAAATTAATATAAAAAGTTGAATAGTTATTGAAATAAAAACTTAATATTTTAATTATTTGTAAAAAATCAGGCTTATTTAATCTGTTAATCTCCTGTACTTAGCATGTCAGTAATTCATTAATTACAGCCCAGTATGCTCATTGAAATTGACGTTATCGGAAGTAAACATAATGTGGGAGGACAATTGTTTTAGAATATTTAGGAACTTTACAAAAAAAGCATATGAACAAAACATGTTAATGTTAAAAATATATGACGTTCCTTGTGGAAGCAAGTGTCATCTTGGGCCAGAGTAACAAAATAGGTTTCACGGATATAAAATTAAACAAATATTTAATTTCAATTGTTCGCTTATTCACTTTATCCATCTAATTGTAATAATAACAATTTGTATAACTAAAAATAAAGATTTTGATAAATGTTTGTTGACATTTAACCCATATGATCCCAAAACATGTATGGTCAGCTGGACTGTACGCGTATACTCATACGGTCCGACCGTACGCGTATGGTCGGACCGTACGAGTATACGTATACGGTCCGGACCGTACGCGTACGGTCCAAATACTCGTATGGTCTGGAACACATATATCATTCAAACATGGCATCGTCCAGGTTGATTCTGAAAAAGAATGACCTGTCGTTCTCTGTGTCGTTCTGAAAGAAAATAACTCCATATAGGTATATAAATTATTTTATTTTTTGATGCCTAAAATCGCGTCAAAGCAAACTTTTAAAATAGTCTTCCAAGGCGTCATTATTATTTGGACTATTATTTACCATGAAAATGATTTAGGGTGCATTTTGTAATAATCAACATTTGCATTCCACTTCAAATTGTGACTAGGGCCAGAGTTTTTTTTATGTGTTTGCTAATAAAGCTGTGTATAGATCTGAAATAGTCTGATGATGCATCATATGACTGTTGTAATTCGGAATCAACAATGTCAGTGATTGTCCTTAATACAAATGCATCATTCCTGGCCATGATTTTCATGGAATTTGATGTCCGACGACGACAACAACACAGTGTCAGCAATAGCAAATGATGATTTAAAGTCTTTGTTTTTACATATCCACATCATAGTGATTCATTCAAATACCTATAATATCTGTTGTTATTTTAGTCCAACATTCTAACCATGCGAACGATACGCTTTTGTTTTATAAATGACGAAATTATTTGGATTAAAATCTCCATTGACGCGAAGGTGAAGAGTGCTTTCTTTCACGTCCGCATTTCGTCAAGTATGGCATGCAAACTTAACATTTAATATAATTTTTACGGATGGTGAAGATCGCGATATATTACAGAACTGTGATCGAATGTAGTTCGTACGGCATGAGAAGATACAGTGTGACAATTTTAAATATTCAATTGTGCAAGTGTAAAGGCATAAAAAACAGTCAAAGAACATGGATGTGAATTTAGCAGCCGGTTCGTTATTCGATAGTCGATATTCAATATCCAACCGGCTGCTAGCAATGACTGGATTTACAATGATCTTTAAATCGGTTTTGATTTTTTGGGGGAAAAAAAGTTCCAATCTGAAGAAAAAAAAATTGTTTTTAACCCTGAAAAGAAAAAAAAAATTGTTTGTTTTACACTCAGATGCTAAAATTGAAAGAGAAAAATTGTTTTCGACTTGTCACCAAAAAATTGATAACATAATTGTTGACTTAGCCCCCAGAAACTGCTCTGAAATACTTTTATATAAATATAAAAATGCATAGTTTTTTTATGTCATTATTATTTTTTTCAAATAGAAGACGAAACATATTACTGAGTCTTTTTTGTTCTTATTTATTTTCAAGTTCATGATTAGCACCATTTATTTATTGGTTTATTGTGGGTTTTTTTATAATTTGAGTCCATTCATTAGAACTAACTTGCATGAAATCAATGAGACAAAATTTATTGTTATATTTAGTTTGTTCATACAAGGATTGCAAACTAATTTCCTTTTATTTAAAATAATGAAGATTTTACATTCAGAATACTTTCATTATGATCTTTTTTTTTAAGTTTAAATGAAAAAAGTAGGACCAGGTAGCAGTAATGAAAAGGAACTCCTGTTTTTTTTTTATCATTTTAATCCTGTCTTGATCCATTATTCATGAATATTTTGGCTACCCCTTGTATTAATTGAGTAGACATTTATTTCTGTGTTATTATAATATGGTTACAGCAGTAAAAATACTTACCAAAACATAAATATTAAATTATCTCTTGGAATATTAGATTGATATTAAATTATTATCCCTATTATGGCAAAAAGGGACACATAGGGCCTATGTCACTGGGACTGAGTTCTGAAAAGTGATAAAATGTGTTTCTTTAATTTTTTTGCACATGTTTACAGTATCAAAATATATTTAATAAGATTATTTTAATAATATCCACATGTAAATAACAGCATATGGTGCATGATTTAACAATAGTTTGTTCATCATAGTGTCAAACAAACGGACGTAACTCGTGAATTACCGTGGGCCCCGCTTCCTCAGAAATATCGACACATCGAAGTGGCATATTTGCGAATCTTAGCGTATCAAGTGGCACAAATTTGAAATAGCATAGTCCAGGTTATGTTACATACCATAATTTAAATTCAGCATAGCTTCCCGAGAAGTTAAGAAAGAAAATTACGATTTTAATTTTCTGTGATCAATTTTTTTCGCCAAAACCTTGACTTTGGAGACACATTTTCAGAGAAAAAAATGAGTTTAATCCATAATTGAGATGAGTTATATATTTCTTATATACTCAAGAATGTTCACTTAAAAGGAAATTAGTTTTAATTCATGCAAAAAACTACAAATTCCAAAAAACAGGCTTCACGTTTTTTTTTGGTAAAAAAATGCCAATATATGGTAATCAGATGACGTCCATTATTGCTTTAAGAAATGGGATGAAACCGGGTCAGCTTTCCGACTGTTTGATTACATTAAAAGCATGATTTTGGTATTTTAAAGGAGATAAAAGATATGTAGGAAATCGTTTTATGACCCCATCAAGCTGTCTTAAACTCTCGGTGTCCTCGAATATAAACCCTTATCAATGCTTATGTAAGTTGCATATTTGTCTTTATGATATGTTTTAAAAAAACGACATCAAAAATTGATGTTTTCTATCTTGTATTTCTTAAAACAAAAACAAACCCCGATGATACTTGAAACATTTAGAAATATATAAATAGAAATAAATATGGAAAGCCCATGAAACAGAAATATATAGCGAAAACCTACCTAACACCGCTTAAATGACGGTCAGACCCCCTGTTCTTTCAATGTACATAAAATTAGACGAGTTCATAGACTCTGTATATATAAAGATTGTATCAAAAGGATTTCCGAGAAAAATGTCATCTTCGATTGAGAGATCAGGGGGTTATCACCATTGCCTTGTGCCCTTTGTCCTAAAATTTTGATATTTTTTTATCTGGAAAGTGACAATATAAGCCCCCCATAGATATCGAATATGACATTATTCTGGGAAATCCTTCTAATGCAATCTTTATATGTACAGAGTCTATGATTTAATTAAGTTTTATGGACATTGAAAGACCAAGGGTCTACCCTCATTTAAGCGGTCTCAGATAGGTTTTCACTATATATTTGGAATATCCAACTAGCACTTTGGGCGCGCCGTAAACATGAAAGACAGGAAGTGTACCCTAATTCCTTTGAGTCACGTTTGTATCTACCTAGTGACTAAATATCTGCTTAATTTTAGGCAGATTGACAGATCAGGGGGCTATCACCATTACTCTGTGCCCTTTGTTCTAAAATTTTGATAAATTTTTGCTGAAAAGTGACAATATAATCCCTCCATAGTTTCGAACATGACATTATTCTGGGAAATCCTTCTAGTCTAATCTTTATATATACAGAGTCTATGATTTAGTCAAATTTTATGGACATTGAAAGACCAGGGGGTCTCACCCTCATTTAAGCGGTCTCAGATAGGATTTCACTATATATTTTGAATATTCAACTGGCATTTTGAGCGCTCCATAAACATGAAAGACAGGAAGTGTACCCGAATTCCTTTGAGTCACGTTTGTATCAACCTAGCGACTAAATATCTGCTTAATAATAGGCAGATTGAGAGATCAGTGGGCTATCACCATTGCCCTGAGGCTGTGCCCTTTGTCCTAAAATTTTGATAATTATGTTTTAGCTGAAAAGTGACAATATAAGCCCTCCATAGATATCGAATATGACATTATTCTTGGAAATCCTTCTAATACAATCTTTATATGTACAGAGCCTATGATTTAAACAAATTTTATGGACATTAAAAGACCAGGGGGGTCTCACCCTCTTTTGAGCGGTCTCAGGTAGGTTTTCACTATATATTTCTTTTTTGGGCATTCCATAAATATTTCTTTTTATATATTCCAAAATGTTTTCTAGAGTTAGCGGTTTTTGTTTTTTGTTTTTAAGAAACATCATTCAATTTGTAAAAGTACATCTTTGCAGCTTTTTTATTGACAGTAAATTATATTACATAAAGACAAATATGCAAGTTAGAAAAGGGTTTATTGAAGAGGTCATGAAATAATTTTTTACGTATCTTATCAGATTTTAACTATGAAAATCATGCTTTTGATGTTATTACGTATTTTTTTTTATGATTTTTAACTGAATTTTGAATATCCAACTGACTGCTAGAAGCCGGTTTGATATTGAATATTGAATATCGAATAACGTACCGGCTGCTAACTTCACATACATTCAGAGAACCTTAAAGTTTTCAATGATTTTTTAAAACTTAAATAACGACTTGTTAGCGACATATCGACAATACCCTGTCCCCCCTTAAAACCATAGTAAAGATCAACTAAGCAATCTGACAGTATTATATATCTTGGGTATCCGATATTCACGTGGGATGGGGGAGGGGGTTGTAAATATCATAGTAAAAAGAAAGACAAGAAGATGTACTATAATTGCAAACGAGATAATTCCCTGTTGGTGACCAAGTGATGTAGAAGTTTACGGATTACAATCACCGTACGGCCTTCAACAACGAGCAAAACCATTATAAAAGAATAAACTATATATGGTAAAGATATGAAAAACCACGGTAGTAAAATATTTCAATCAAGAAATTTAAAGGCCTTATCTATGTAAAAAGCTATGAACGTAAAACAATGATATATAGCAACAAACGACAACTGAATTACAGGCATATCCAAAAAGTCGATTTATGCTATACAAGTTTGATTAGTCGGTCCCTGTTGTGCGGTCTCTTTTACCATTTGATGAAATTGTACTACAACTGATCAATAAAGATTGCTTATCACCATGAATAAAATAATTATGTACTTTGAACAACAAAATTATTTATTTTGTAAAAAATATTTCCGTTCTCCATTACTGTACACAATTATTTTCATGTAATTGTGTACATTACTCTTTTTGGCTACATAATGTTCAAGGTTCACATCGTTATATGGCGGCATTTTGTTCAAGGTTATTGTTGACTTTCTGAAATTGTTGATTATCGCACGATTATTTTTTAAATTTTTTATTTACATTGTATCATAGATCAAATATTTTCTGTCAGTGTATATTTCAGTCGTTTGTGTTCATATATCGTCTGAATGAGTAAAACCATTTCAATATCTTATAGTGGTCTTTCTGTGTTGTGGTGTAACACTATAATTGTTTCAAGTAAGGGTGGAGGTTGGTACATATTAAACCGTTCAAACCCGCAGCATTTGTTTGCACCTGTTCTAAGTTCTAGCCGCCTAAGTTCAAACAAAGTGTATGAAAGCAAATAGACAATTGGACTGCCTTAGCAATGAGAGACACATATACCGTATAGTCAGCAATAAAAGGCCCCAACATACAAACGGTCAAATTATTAAAAAAAAAAAAATACAAGACAATTAATATGACCGACATGAATTGGCGACAACCACTTAACTCCACGCTTCTGACTTGAGTAGGCACATTATTGTGTTTTTTTCCTTTTTTGCACAATTTTAAAACATAAGCACATGTTTTCTGTCTAAACACATTACGTTGTAGAATTTCTGTAAAATATATTATAGAAAAAAAACTTTTGATTACCAGATACCCTATAACCTAACCCAAACGAGTGTCAAATCACGCATTAGCCTCTGAATAGCATTCTAGATATTCATTAAAAAAAACGTAAAACATTGTTGTTATTTTTATTTAGCCATATGACCACCTCTTGCTATACGTTGATTATTTATTATCAATTTTCAGATTCACTTCAATGCCCAAACGGATGGTTAAGAAGCGAAAACAAATGCTATTACTTCAGCGTTGAAATGAAAACTTGGATGGACTCAAAGGTTTGTAATTTGTCATGTATGTCACATATTGTTTTCACATTATCGGACGTTACTTGCACTTCTTCAACATTTAGTTTTTTTTTATATTGGTAGATAGACAAACTAGTTTATAGTTTTCTATATTCAATTTGATATATAAAGTTATTATATTTTTTTGGTATATCATTTGGAGCGTTTTCTTTCTAAAAGTATACAAATAGGAAGATGTCGTTCATTTGCCAATGAGAAAACTCTGCACAAGAGACCAAAGAACAAACAAATTAGCATATGTATATACAATCCAAAGCATCTAAGCATATTTTGTAAAATGAATGGTACCTATTAAAAGGTACTAAATAATTATATTTAAACAAGATTTTACACTATTTATTCAATTAAAAAAGCAGTTACTTTTTAACCTCAAGGGAAAAATGGAGTTATGTTTTTTTGTCAGAATTTGTTGTTTGGCACGAAAATCTTTTTGTTAAGTTTTTCGACGCTATCCATCAAACTATTTTTTCTTTTAATCAATACTATGTGATATGGGGAAATCTGGATTCAAAATCTTTTTTTTTGTTCATCTGCTTGACTACATTAATATTTTTCAATCAAATTTGGGATCAGAATTTTTTTTTAGGAAAAGACATAACATCGCCCCCTTCCCTGAAGTTAAATGGTCATTCCCAAAGTTTTGTCTTCTGTTTACAAATCCTGCACAAGTCTTCTTAATTTATCTGAGTTTTTGTCTTGTGTCACTCCACGAAGTACCTATTACTTTATAATTCTATAGGTCACCCAGTGCATGCTCGACACTCTATATTCTGCAATGTTTCTGTTGATTTGCTGTCGCGTAAATGGCGTAACTACACAGGACAATTTGGATAAATGTTATCAGTTAAAGGGTCATGGGATTGTATGATTAACGTCTGCGCGGAGACCTTATTGAGAATTGAACGATGTTCGGGTTGAATACTTATTACTTCCTGATTGGAAGATGTTACTGTGACGTTAATAATTAAAGTTCGTTGGTTAGTTTGGACAATCCAAACTTAGTAAATGTTTTTCATTCCCGTAGAGTATCGGATTTGTACTCCCTATTTTAGCAGCTAGTGTTTGCCTGTTCACCAATCATGCATATCGGTGCACCGGTAACCGTTATCTATAAATGGCCAAATATTCTGACGTTTTGTAAACACATGTGATTGTTTCGCATTCAATCTAGTCGCTCATTGTTACAGTTCATTTTATACACGAAAAACATAAGAAAACTTGATCATATGGCTATGATATTTCATTTATAAGAGAATAAATTGTTTGACAAATATTTAAAGCATTTACAACCATGATTTAAAGGATTAGTACGGAAAGGACCTTATTTGACATACAACATTAAACGATAAACTGCTTCATAACGTGTGTGGTAAAAAAATTTGATTGATTTAAAAGGTTATTCTGAATGAATTAATCTAGATGGCGAGAACACTTTCCACTTTCAACAGCTAAGAGACGGCTAGCTTTTTTTGGGAAAGCTATTACTTAGATATAGGAAGATGTGGTATGAGTTCCAATAAGACAAATCTCCATACAATTGACAATTATAAAATAAACCATTATAAGTCAAGGTGTCAGAATCAACTTTTGCAGAAACCACGTTGAATCAGGAACGTGATAATTTAAAACTGAAATCAAAGTACTGAAGTACTGAACATCAAAGGACCTCAAGCTATGTTGAATTATTGATAAATGATAGGTGTTTATATAATACCTGCCAGACAGATATGTTCAATTTACAATATAGTACAAATAATATAATTTGCTATCATATCTGAGATACTGACTTAACTTTGTGAATTATCTTTGTGAAAAAGTTTTTTTTCTGTTTTAATGCTCAATAATTCAGATCTTTTCATAAAAGTACATTATATGTTCCAAATTAGGCCTACATGTATTTTGGACATTTTGTCAAAATGTGATGATTTTGGGCAATTTTCAGACCTGAAAGCTGTAGGAATAAAGATTTGACCACCACCTAAGATCCTAAATGTTTTGTAAAAAAAAAAAAATCTAAATCTGATATTATATAATTCATCAATATAAAAACTTTTTGGATCATGGATGGCAGCCAAGGTTAATTATGCCAAAAACAATTAAAGTTTTGGACAAAATTGACCATAAATACAAATAATGTATAATTAACCTATAAATGTACAATGTAACCTTTGGGAATGAAACAAAAGTATAAATCTCAATAACCGAAAATTATACCATAGCTACCGATGGTATAATTTTCACAAATATACCATGGTTTTGTTGTGTATGATTTTCGAATAGAAAAATAAAGATGGCAAGACCTGAACGAGGCCGTCTGATTTTTGTAAGTGACATATGAACAACAGAGTCAGTGGGTTTATTCCTTGAATGCCAACATCTTTTGATTTACCGACAATTTACCTGTAAAATTATGTTGGCATTCAAGGAATAGGTGTAAGAAGTTGTCAAAACAAAAGTGCATGCTTATCAAAACAATCATACTAATTAAACAGATATAGGTAAATTACAGATAGCTAAATCTAGCTGTTGAAAATCATTTTTATGCCCCACCTACGATAGTAGAGGCATTATGTTTTCTGGTCTGTGCGTCCGTTCGTCAATCTGTCCGTACATTGTACGTCCGGTTTTCCGATCGTCTTTCCTGCTTCAAGTTAAAGATTTGGTAAAAAAAAAATTGGTCAAGGTAGTTTTTGATGAAATTGAAGTCCAATCAACTTAAAACTTAGTACACATGTTCCCTGATATGATCTTTCTAATTTAATGTCAAATTAGAGTTTTTACCCAAATTTTACCGCTTGAACAAATATGGATTTTCACAAAATTAAACTTTTTTAAAGTGTTGCATCACAAAGTCAACATATGAATATTGTCAAGAATTCAAATTTGCACAAATTCTTCAAAAGACTCGTTGTAAATTAGTTGTTTTCAATATTTCTATGGTAGTGCAGTAGTGTGTGCTGTAACATCATCTAATATTACTCGATGGAATTTCTGGAAACTGTGTTTCTTGACAGTTGTGTAAGGAAGTTATCATTTTTACTTAACTATTTTTTAACTATTTTAAAAGTTTAATATTTTTTTCAATTTGAAATTTCATATATAGATATAAGTAGATGTGGTATGAGTGCCAATAAGGGTGCTATACACAGTTTCGTATAAAAAAAAACTAGGGGTTATTCGCCGACTAAAAATAACCATGGAGGGAAACCTTTCAATTAAAACAGGTTGAATAATTGAAATTATTCTTAAAATTATATTAAATATACATGTTTTGAGGGGAGACAACACTGTAAACATCCTGTTTTTTGGCAGTGAAAATTGAAAACTTATTTGCAGCCACTGTAGCTCTTAACGGAGCAGGAGACCGTACCCTGAAACAAGATTTTTTGAAAGGCCAGGTAAAAACCTATAAATTTCATACAGGTCTTTATGGGTGTGCACATGACCTGATTTCAGTTTGTTCATGTTCAAATTAGGCCTTTTTTCTCCCATGTTCTTTGGATGGATTCTTTTTTTAATATATTAAAAGTACACTTCATTTTCATTTCATTATAAACTAGAGAACATTCTGATTCAAGTAGTATCTAGTTTTATAGAAGTATCTTTATTAATCAGTCCACCTCTAAGGGTCACTTATGCATAGTCCCTCAAAATATGACGTCATAGAAAAAACTGTTGATTGCACCCTAAGACAACTCTCCATCCAATTCACAATTTGTAAAAGTAAACCATTATAGGTCAAAGTACGATCTAAACGCGGAACATTGGGGCACACCGAACAGCAAGCTATAAAGGGTCTTATAAATGTCTAGTGTTGAGACATTCAAAAGGGGAAATCAACGGTCTAATCTAGAAACAAGTACAGAGAAACACTTATTGAACCACATCAGCACACGACAACCACTGAACAAAAAGGTTCCTGACTGAGAACATGTGCAAACAAATGCAGCCAGTTTAAACAATTCGTTTAGTAGTTCATAGTAACTAATATAATAGTATTTAAAATGATAGGGAATTAAATAAATCTCTAATATCTTTTTTGAGTTTAATTTTTTTTATTTAACTAAAGATAATATTTCTAATAATTTATGTCTTATGTAAAAAAAAACATGTCTATTCCCAAAATATTAAAATATAAAATTTTCTTTATTTCTTTAAAATTCATAATAATTTTAACTCCAAAATCTGCTATTTTATCAAGTATACTACTTATTTTAACAGTTAAATTCTTATAAAAACACCTATTGATATTATATAAACATCTATTGAAATATTTTTGTTGGCGTTCAAGGAATAGGTAACATATAAAATGTTGGCATTCGAGGAAGACACCGCTAACACCAGTCAGTGTGGGGCCAATAAGCTAAACTGCCCGCTTTGCACCAGCCAATATAAATGAATGTCTAGGGTGGGAATCGAATCCACATACACCAACTCTGTTGTCTCTATATTTTTAAATGAACAAAAAATTGTCGAAAACAAATTTTTTTAAATTGTACAAATGTGTTAAATTTTAATTATCAAAATATACATGAAAATATAAGTTGATTTTCGGTGAATCAGATGTCTACTTAGATTGTAGTCCCATAGGCTCCAATGTAAAGCTACATAAATATACAGCATAAAAGGGTTTAAAAATTACTGAGGCAGATTTATTTTGGGAAGAGGGAGCTGAAGGCACACCCTTTTCAAGGAGCTTCATGTATGGTAAATGTGTAGTCCTTTTTAGCTCACCTGGACCGAAGGGCCAAGTGAGCTTTTCTCATCACTTTGCGTCCGGCGTCCGTCGTCGTCCGTCGTCGTTAACTTTTACAAAAATCTTCTCCTCTGAAACTGCTGGGCCAAATTTAACCAAACATGGCCAAAATCATTATTAGGGTATCTAGTTTAAAAATTGTGTCCGGTGACCCGGCCAACCAACTAAGATGGCCGCCATGGCTAAAAATAGAACATAGGGGTAAAATGCAGTTTTTTGCTTATAACTCAAAAACTAAAGCATTTAGAGCAAATCTGACGGAGTAAAATTGTTTTTCAGGCTAAGATCTATCTGCCCTAATATTCTGAGATGAATTGGACAACCTGTTGATAGGTTCCTGCCCCTGAATTGGTAATTTTAAGGAAATTTTGCTGTTTTTTGGTTATTATCTTGAATATTATTATAGATAGAGATAAACTGTAAACATCAATAATGTTCAGCAAAGTAAGATTTACAAATAAGTCAACATGACGGAAATGGTCAATTGAACCCTAAGGGTTTATATTCCTTTATAGTCAATTTTTAACAATTTTCATAAAATTTGTAAATTTTAACTAACATTTTCCCCTGAAACTACTGGGCCAAGTTCATTATAGATAGAGATAATTGTAAGCAGCAAGAATGTTCAGTAAAGTAAGATGTACAAACACATCACCATCAGCAAAACACAATTTTGTCATGAATTCATCTGCTTCTTTGTTCAATACTCACATAGACCAAGGTGAGCTACACAGGTTCTTTGGAGCCTCTAGTTTTATATAGTTTTACCCCAAATGTTGACTTGATAGACCCCTCCCCCTTTAAATATCCTTGATTCTCATCCGATTTGATACAAATTTAAACTGTTAACGAGGTTGCTTAAGTAATAACAATTATGTTTGAGAATTAAAAATAGATAGGTTCCTTTAAATGTAGCTGACCATTTTGTTTAAAAATCTTGAATATACATGCGATTTTAATCGTGGACATTTTGAAATCCCTGTTAACTAATGCGTGAATTGGGTTTCTGGTACAAATTGAAACGTGGAATTATTCCCCCAAACTCACAGAAAGATTCTTGAGATTGAAAGTTCCACAGAACTATAACATAACAATAAAAATTTAAACATTTCGAACATTAAACATTTTGATAAAATAAAAAAATATATTAACCCTTTGCAGTTCAACTTTTAATCTGGGGTTCCGGAAAACGTTTAACATATCTCTTGCAGCCATATGCAGAACATCCAATTTCTTTTCTCTCTAACGTTACCTGTCCGCAATGTAAATGCGCATCTATCGCTGTTGAAAAATCATGTATAACCACCAAATGTGTAGCTTGATATTTTGTGGGAATGAGCACTGTTTAATAGTTTTAAGTATTACATTTGTCTGCGGCAAATAAGAGTTAAAAATATTATTGAAATGATAAAAATATTTCCACATTTAAATGGACATACTTTTTCATTATAATGATAAGAGTGACACAATCCAAATTTTAAAATTATCTGGTTTATAAACAGTGCTTGTTATCACAAAAAATACAGCAGATAATTTAAAATTTGGATTGTGTATAATAATAACATTCAGTCGAGCTATATTAATGTTATAGAACGGAAACCAATTTCGTGATGAACAGAGACTTACATACAGACAAGGGTAACTGTTACAGTGAATGCCACCAATGGCTTAGCGAAAGTGGCATTTAAATTGTAACAACTAGAATAGATGTATTAGGACTGAGAACAGCATTATTCGTGCATTATCAATCATGTCTATATATATCCAGACAGTAGTTCATAGCATACAGTTTAAAGTTCTCATGTACATGACTTTTGTACATGTGTAAACAAATGTCTAATTATTTAAATTTTACATGGATACGGTTATACAATTCAAATACTGCTTTAGTGTATGATTAGCACATGTCATCAAATTATCATATAATTTTGACAATAAATGTCATGTATGGTCAAAATTATGCAATACTTTTAGGAAGACTTATAAAAAAACAAAGACAGTTACTCTATATGTATCAAGTTAATCATGTTAATATCTCCAAGACTGTAAGGATTCTCCCAATATATCTATAGGCTAGTAAGTTAGGTACTTGATTTTTCGTACGGGTATGAATAGTAAACCCCAGAAACAGAAACAAGTGCCCATATGCAACACACTTAGTCGGAGAAGGAGCGAAAGTCCGAAACAGTATCTTAAAAAAAAAAGAAAAAAGTTCCACGTGTGTGTATTAGTTATCTACTTGTTATTTACGAAGAAATGAAATTTAACTCCAAAAGTTGTTGCAATAAAGAATTCACACAAAAAGTAAACTTATCTTTAACAGAGAAATAATTTTCATATTGTGCCAGATTAAATATTCCTGGTTTTGCTACGATAATATGATAGACAAATATACTACCCACGGTTTTAAACAAGTAACTTAAAATCAAATAATTGAAATATATTACCTTTCTGTGTGTAAATTCCTGTATTGATCGCCTCTCGTGTGTCTTGTTAAATGCGCATTCCTGGTATTCATCCGCAACAACATTGGTATTACAAATTGTTTGACTCATATACTAATATTTCTAACGACAAAACATTTCCATATTATTAATTTGTATTGAATAGAAATTTTCTGAGTATCCATTGAAAAAATTAATTTAAAAGAAGCGATAAGGAATTTTATTTTGCACTATATTATGTCCGCACGGATCTATAACTTTTATAGCTCGGTAATCATTCATAAACTAATTTGAATATTATGCAAACTAGGCGGAAAATTAGGCGATGGCAATACACCTGAGGCCCTGACGGTCCTCTGCTGTAAAAATATCAAGAAACAGTGTTTTCCCACAGAAACCATCAAACTGTTATCTACAATATACTTATAAAAACTAACTTACATACTCATGTCAATTGAAACGGAATTCTTGAAAACCCTCTAATCACACACATCCCCCTATGCGGATCCAGAATTTCAAAAAAAAGGCCAGCCAAATTTGTTTGTTCTAGAAGTGGCGGATCTTTTTATCTAATTGCCGATAAAGAGGACCGAACACACTGTTCCCTTCTTAATCCGTAAATTTATATTTGAAAGTCCCAATTTGGCTTTGTACTTTTGGAGTTATGAATTACAAGAAAATGTCTCTCCATAAAATATTGTATATGCCAGCTTAAAAAAAAATTGGAGGAGGGGGGGGGGGGGGAAGGGGCGGGGGTAATAGATCTGGAAAAACTTCTTTAAACTGAAAATGATCTTTAGTTCCATAATTTATCAGCATAAATCGTCAAAATGGAAGAGACTATATTTCCAGTAAAAAGAGGTTTTTTTATGTAATTTAGACAAAGGAAACAGATTAAACATCTGTGTCATAAGTATTCTATCTACGCATTATTAGAAATTACGGATATTCTAATTCTAAATGTGTAAAGATTTTTGATGGAAAGATTGAGAGGACAGATCATGCCAGAATGCATTTTATATTTAAGATAAATGTATATACATTTATATATAACTACATGTATGTCATTAAAGATGAAGGATTAGAACCGTTCAAAATATCGTATCTGGCTTCATAGACATGTGTATGAGCTCAATTTATGAACTTCTTACAAATCAATGGTGTCGCTAAATTACCTTTTGAGACGATCCTTGTGTTTAGGTGTAAGAGTCTGAGTCGAAAGTTGGAACTGAGACTTTTCGTAAATCTCTAATTTAAATGATTAAATTATACAGTTTAAAGGAAAACAGCACTTACAGTTATTAAAAAAATACTTGAAATCTTCAAGTTAGTACAAGTATCCCAATTTGTAAAGTGAGAAATATATTCTCTAATTTAAAAGTGAAAAATCGGGGAATCAGGTCCGTTCGCGCCCAATATACTTTCACACCCTTCACGTTCGCACCTCACACGTTCGCGCCCAATTATTTTTCGAATTTCAGTAGAATTATTAGAATTTTTTTTCATACTGTTAATTGGTATTCATACACAGCTAAATTTGGTGTTATTGTTAAGTTTTTTTTAAATCATGATTGCTGTTTTAACTTGCTTTGATGTAAATACTGCATGTATTTAGCTTGGTATAAGTAAAACTTTGAATATTTAAATAAAAAAACATGAAATATAATTGTTAACAGTTTCATGGGGTCTCATTGTTGGGTTCCGATCCCGGATCCCGCTTACTGTTTTGACATATTCCCGTATCCCGCTAACATTATGTACGTAACTTGCAATTCTCATTTTTTTTTGTCATTTCCTGGGTCCCGCTAGACCTCATTTCCCGTTTTCACCACACAAAAATTTGTTTTTAATGTGTCACGCTTATATAATAATCGGCAATCCCGCGTCACGCTTAGACCCCAATGAGACCCACTTTCATGAGCTTTACTCCTTTGATCTCACGTGTGTTTTTCTTTGGACAAGTTTATGAGATAATAACAGTGTTATTCGGTCATTCGAGGTACCGTGTCTCTGATTCAATACATAAAAAACGTTGTCCGAATCTCACTTAATTAGAACAATGACAAATTATATTTAAAGCAATACACCAACCATGCTCATCATTTATTCAACACAAAAAAAACGTTGTCAGAATCGACATTTTTTACCAGAAACAATGAAAAAAAAAAAAAAAACACTAACCAAAACATGATTATGAATTATTCAATACAAAAATAAAATACCAGTTGTCAGAATCTGACTTTATTTAAAACACGATTACAAATTATTAAACACAAAACCAATAAAAATTGGGCGAGAACATGTAGGGTGCGAACGGAATTTTTGGGCGAAAGTGTAGGGTGCGAAAGTGAAAGGGGACGAACGTGAACGGGTGAGAAGGAAAAAAACAGTATTCAAAACGTTACACTTTAAGATGGATGGATGATTATAAAAATAAGGAGATATTTGAGGAGCAAAAACTCAGAGGCAGCCGAAACCAAAGCGAATTCAGATTAAAAATTCTGTTGTGGCTAAAATCAAAACCCAACAAGGAGCTGAAAATGTTGTTCACATGATCAGGTTTGTAATGTTACATTACTTATACAAACATTGAATAAATGATGCAATCTTTTGATGCTGAGATTTCTGTTGTTTTACTTGGAATATTTACCTTGTAAATGAAAACGTATTGGAAGAGGTAAATTCACTAGTAAACGTACTTAAGTCTTTTATCTAATGGTCATATTATCACATGGGTGAGTTAACTCCTAAACATGACCGAATGCGGCAATCGGACATACATGCACCTGTTTAAGTGCAAAGACTATTCATGACTTTAACCAGTAGAAGTGACATACAATTGAACATGTTCAAACAAAAACAACGCTTCTAAGAAACAAAACAAAAAAACAAAAAAAACCCTGATAATGATGTTTTCCACAGTTTTCAAATTTTGAATAAATATACAATCCGTAAATTGAGGCAACAGTAACTATAGTTTATAAATGTTCAAGTATCAGTAAAAAAATAATTGTAAATCATAGAAAAAAAAGGAAGGAAATAGCACGAGTGCGTTTACAGAGCAAGCGTAGCACACAATGTGTGCACCTTCTCCTTCGCATTCGGATCCACAATAAGTCGAAAAACACAATCGGGAAAAGAAATTACTTGAAAAATTATAGAGTTAACAATGTTGTGGATAGGTAAGAGCTAAAACTGCTAAAACATGTCTCCTATCGGACATCCAATTATTAGTGTGTTCTTAAAATTTAAATGTCAATTACCTTCGTAATTCCTTGTTGCATTTTCGTGTTTATCAGTTCTAGGCTTAAAGACTTCATCCATACAAGAAAAGTCTTTTTGAAGTAAACATGCACCAATGCAACGCAATAATAATAATATAAATACAGTACCACAATATCAAACACAATATCAAGATCTATAACAAATCATCCTATTTAAGTGCATGTAGTTGTATTCATGCAAGCTCATTGAGCAAACAGATGACACCCTTGCTAAGCAGTAGGTATCTGAATGACATATTTGAAATTGACAACAAGAGACAGGTGGACTTATTTATGTTATGTGCGAACAAATATGTGAGTGAAAAGATTAGAGATGCATGTATTGTTTTTAATGTCTGGGATACGAAAATCCTTAGTTTTTCGAAAAATTCATGTAAACAGAAAATTTATAAAAATGACTACATTATTGATATTCATGTCAACACCAAAATGTTGACTACTGGGCTGTTGATACCCTCGGGTACAAAACGTCCACCAGCAGTGGTATCGACCCAGTGGTGTAAATACTTATTAAAGGTACCAGGATTATAGTTCAATACGGCAGACGCGCATTTCGTTTACATAAGACTCATCAGTGACGCCAAAATCAAAATATTTATAAAGCCAAACAAGTACCAAGTTGAAGAGCATTGAGGATCCAAAATTCAAAACAAAATTGTTCCAAGGTAATATATGTCTGGGATAAGGAAATCCTTAGTTTTTCGAGAAATTCAAAGTTTTGTAAACAGGAAATTTATAAAAAGGAGTCACTACATTATTGATATTCATGTCAACACCAAAGTGTTGACTACTGGGCTTGTGATACCCTCGGGGACGAAACGTCCACAAGCAGTGGCATCGACCCAGTGATGTAAATACTTATAAAAGTGTGCCACCAATACTTGCATAAAACAATGTGCACATAACGATTTCAAATTGTGATCAACAGTTGCTGGTCGTGCATGTGCACATACTGAGTAACGTTTTAGATATTCTTATTAAACCTTTTTCGAAACCTATTCCAAGTATGATCAGAGACAAATAAGTTATGTTGACACATATCCCTACCACATAGAAGAGAAAATTATAACAGTTTCTTTTGATGTTGTCAGTCTCTACACGAATTTTTCACATAAATACGGAATAGAACCCATAGATAGTGGATAGAACAAGCAAAAACGACTAAAAAAGTAAATTACAATTGAAGGACTTCGATTTATTGTTCAGAGCAATAACTTCCTGTTCGAGAGCAAAATGTATTGTCAATAATTGGGCACTGCAATGGGTACAAACGTTGCACATGCATAGGAAAATCTAATGAAGGGAAACCACGAGATCCAGATATATCAGAGATCACATCGAAAATTTGGATATTTATTTTATATATTTTTTTATGAAAATTGGAAGAGATACTCAGATGACTGTTCTATTTTATGAATTACAGCTTATATATGTTAATGGAATTCAAAGATTTACTCAATAAATGCACGAGTAATTTCAATTTACTGCAGAATACAAAAGTAACCAATTACCATTTTCACCCATTCGGTTATAAATAACGGAACCAACATAGAAATCGATATTTTCTTTAAACCGACTGCTTCCAAACAATTTATGCTTTTTGCAACATGACATCTAAAACATACTAGAGTCAATATACCCTATAACCTAGCTGAAAGCATTTGAACTATCATTACAAATCCAGATTCAAGGGATACAAGCTCAAATGAATTAAGATACATGCTCTTTGAACGAAAATATCCAAAGAGAAGAATTGATGACGATATAGCTAGAGCCAAAGGAGTAAGTTCAATAAGGGCCATATTTGGCCCCGATAATCAAGTTGAATTTAAAAAGATGATGAATGTTTTAAATTGACTTTAATTCATGAGAGAAAGTTAAGTAGAACTTTTTTGTCAAAGTTTTATATATATATTACACATGTTACAGATTGCCTGCGAAATTGATGGAGGAAATCTTGTAGAAGTAGATTCAAAGTGTGTAAATGACTATTTGAAGATGAAAGCAAGTGAGACAGGTATATCTTAGTCTACTTGATAATCATATACGCTTATAACAATGTATAAAGAGTTTAACAGCTAGAAATTTTCTTTTCTGTTTGTCTTTTTTTCATTTTTAGCCATGGCGTTGTCAATTTATTTCGATTTATGAGTTTTACTGTTCCTCTGGTATCTTTCGTCCCTTTGGTATCTTTCGTCCCTCTTCTAAGATTGAGTTTTACTCTTCATGTAAAAGTTATCCACAAACATAATTGCGATCATCGGTATCAGTACAGTTTAAAAAAATCAATTATTAAACAAATTACGATATCAATTTACTTTACTATAATAATATTTGGAAATTTTTAACTCACATGTTGAGAACGAAATACGTATTCTGTCAACAAACTGAGAGTCATTACGATTGTCAATAAAAATCAACTCTTAACCAGAGGCAAAATGGAATTGATCTTATTAGTAATAGGTCTTATTACGACCTTAAACGTTGATCGAAACCCATCCGGCAAGGCAAGCTACAAATATTCATAAAATCTTATACAATGTAATCTCGAAAATTTAGCCTTATTTATTAACAAAAATATGATATAATGCAACAAGCGACGGACACTAATTTACAAGCTTACAGAAATCTCGTTATCCCAGCACGTTTTACTCACACCTATGTTGCATATGCTTTTTTAACAAACCAGTTGTATTCAACATGTGTATTTGTAACATATATAGTTTAATCTACATGCAGCCCAAGTTAATGTCCTGCCTCAGATATGTGTCCACTAACGTCATAACCCTCAACATTTGGCCTTTTTCAGCCTCTATTATGTTTCCTTTCCAATGATCTGTGCCACGTGAAGATTCTTGAGGTGACTTGAACTTGAACGGGCATACATAAAATGTGGCGGTTAGATATAGTAAGCGTTGTTACATCATGGTTCAAGTAAAGTATGTTTAGGGAAGAGGATGAGTACTCATTTATGTCGAACACAAACAAACTGTAAACATTGAACAGAAAGTGATTAACTGATCCGATTAACAATAGGCACACACAGTGGCTAACTAAAAAAGCTTAAAAGACACAAAGCATTGAATTCAATGTACAGTGAATTTAATCGTGTGGCTTTTACACATATTCGGGCTCATCTATGATTATTTCCTATTAAAGTTAGGGAATCCTTACTTTACTTTGACATTTTTAAGGATAATAGGAAATACATTGTTGTAATACTATTTTGATACAACTTATAGGGTACTGGTTAGGTGGAACATACAAACCAAAAGAAAATGTGTTTATATGGTCACTTAGTAAGAACGTAATCACCTTTACTGATTGGTACGTGGGAGAACCAAACAACCTATACGGCATTGAACATTGCCTTGCGTTGTGGTATTACTCTGGGTTTGCATGGTATGATGAACGATGTCACAAGTTAAAACGATTTATCTGTGAAAAAGTAAGTATTTTTTTCTTATTTTATGAACACATCAACCAATCTCAAGCTGAAATATGAACATTTTTTTTACAAATGTGTATAAAATACATGTAGATTATATTTCTCAATAGTATATGAAGGTTTTACATTCATTTTGATTGTTAAATTTTGCTTTGCACTAGAGAATCCCGATATTTTTTTTAGTTTGCGTTAATGATAGACCATGCCATAGACAACTTCAAAAGATTTGTTTTCGTATTGAATGAACACATCAACCAATCTCAAGCTAAAATATGAGCAACATTTTACAAATGTTTATAAATTACATGTATTTTAGATTACTTGTATATTTTGATAAGCTTATGTTATTACAAATCCGGTAAATAGTCTAATTCGGTAGGACACATTCGTAAAAAGAATGGGTATTGTAGTTAATAACTTTTGCAACATAATTTTACCCCATATAAGATTAACAAAACACGAAGTGTGTCGGTTCTTTCATTTAAACACTGCCATATCTTAAGGTTAATTGAACACAAAAGTGTATTTTTTTGTATAGCTGGATTTTATGCAGATTAGTTAAGATGACCATAAAGGACACAAACATATTCATTTTGAATTATTTGTTTCATTTGTCATTGAGAACATACGCGAATTATATGTTAAAATCGATTTTCGCTCACTTTGCATATGATTTTATATTTTGATTTCGTCTGTTTTATAGGACTGTCAACGTTTTTAATGTAAAAAAAAAGAAGATGTTGTATGGTTGCATTTTTTAACCCTTAGGGAAATTCTCCCTCTAATTTTTGAATATTTGCCATACATTCCGATACCTCTGGTGTAATCCATGTAGTGCCATTTAATTAAATTCCCGCTATCCCCCACTTTTTTTTCATAATTAATATCACAAATAGCTTACAAAACCATTTTTTTAAATCCTATAAAAATCCTTGTAATTTTTTCATATTTCTTTTTAAAAGAAAAGAGATACCAATGGTAAATCGTCCATTTAGAATAATCTTCGGCTAAAATTGCAATGACTGATATCTCGAAAGAAAAAAAAAACCGCGCTGACCCTTCATGTTTTTCTGCTGTTTGAGTTCCTATATTTGTATACTAGCAATGTATAGCAGACTTTTAAAAAGCTTGTTATTTTGAAACAGAACTTGCTAGTTGTCGTGTTAGAAATATTGTTCTTGACCCTAGTCATTCTTCTATAAGGTAATGTCGTTAACAATTATCGATAGTTTGCAAAAATTGTCATTATTTAATTTAAAAGATACCAATATTAGATTGATGATAATTGATTTTACATGTGTGCTCCTCTATCCCTAATAACTATTGGTTATGAATATTTCTTGTATCCAACGTGGCAACCATTATTAATGTATTTTGAATATAAAGAAATCAATATTATTTTTTTTTAAACCCAAATCAAATATTTATGATTTTTCCCATTTCCGTTAACTTAAAATCTCTGCCCTCGCTTTAATTCCAAAAAAAGATTAGCAAGCAATGCAATGCAGTTATGATCATTAGAATGTTATGAACAGTTAGCCTTAACAAATCTACTTTTTTATATAAAGTAATTGTTTTCAACATAAAGATTATTAAGGTCCAAGAATCTCCATTGTTAACAGATGATTTACATTAATTACAGGCTTTTTACGATAACTCCGTCGTCGTTTGTCTCCGTATTTTTTCAGTTTTTTTTTTTTTTTTTTGCTTTTCAAACTTTGTCATGGGCACAGTTTTAATACGCATCTGGCTATTTTGAAGCGTTTTTGTGTCAATATTTTATTTTCAAGTACTGTATGTTAATGGCGCATGCACAGGTTGAGAAAGAACTTTTGGCAACATAAACTATCAAGTGTGAACCAAGAGAAAACATACTGACGAATCTATTCCGTTTAAATATTTGAGGATCTTTATAATATTGTATTTATTGCATTACTTGCAATGCATAACCATGGTTTTCCATTTAAAATACAAAACGAAAATATCACATGTGAAATAAACTATGTTATTTCACTCTCCTGACGTCATACAATAGGTGTTGTCAAGACGTAATCGATGACGTGGCATCAACTAAACTGTGAATGCGAAGAAAAGGATATAGTTCCTTACATTTTCTACTTTAATTCCACTAAAAACTTCATTGTCAATGTAATAAAAAGAATAACTAATTTTGTCTATTTGAATGGATTATTTATTCTATGAGTAATATTTAGAATAATGTTATCTGTTCTGTTGTGGGGTTGTTGTCTCTTTGGCATGTTGTTTTTCCTTACAGATTTGTTGAATTGAGTCGAAGAAGAAAAGATGTAGAAAACAAAGTTGGCCGAATGCACGAGAGCCTGTGCTTCAACAATTTTCCAATATATGAAAGATTAATTTGTCTTACACAAAATCGTAAAACTTTCATGCCAAAGTCTTTTTGTACGACCGCAAAACTTTTTTTGGATTGATTTTTGGGGGTTATGGTCCCAAATGTGTAGGAATTCGGGACCTAAAATGAGGCCAAAAAAGGGATTTTTTAGTTTTCAGTCAATAACTTGTGTTCAAGCGATTAATCTCTCTGAAATTATACCACAAGTTTCCATACTACAAAGGGATGGTTATGGGGATTATGGTTCAAATCATCAAGTAATTAGGGACAAAAAAAAGGGGAAAACAAGGGATTTTCTGGTTAAAGGTCAATTTAGAAAATTTAAAAGCAGTGATTGGGAGGTAATCCAATTAAAATTTAAAGAACAATGTTTAAACACTGGCTGGTTACTTGATTACCTCCCTTACACTGCTTGAAAATTACGTTTTAACAAATGATTATTGTTTAGATGTGTAGATGTAAACTTATTGTTAGGCGTTACTGTTTATTAATATTAATTTTAACCATGATTGTATGTCATTTTATGTTTGAATATTTTATGATGTACAAATGTATTTACATGAGTTGCCAATTCCATAAGAAATTTGAATTGAGATTATGTTTTAATAAGGAAACGGGGAGGTGAAAACAAATGTTGGAAGAAAGTGGGGGTTAGGGATGTAATTTTTTTTCTCATTTCAGATTTAGAAATTAAAAAGATTTTTTCTTCAATTTTTTTGAGGGGATTAATATTCAACAACATAGTGTATTGCTCAATACTACAATAGCAAAACAAAATATTTTTAGGTTTATTAGACCACATTCATTCTGTGTCAGAAACCTATGATGTGTCAACTACTTGCTGTATCAAGCTTGAATGTTGTGTCCATACTTGCCCTAACTGTTCATGGTTCGACCACTGCGGTCGTATAAAGCTGTGCCCTGCAAAGCATCTGGTTTTGGTGCTTGTTTTACTTGCTTAGAGTCTTGATTTATTATGTATTCAATAATAACAAAACAACTCAATATAACTGTTGGTGTATATATAGGAGCAGTTAACATAGATCGGCACCTAATTAATAATTGTTTTTTCTTCTTTCTAAAATAAGTTTATTCCTGTAAATAAACATCTTATTTATATAAATGTTGAACTATTATATTACAAAATAAACCTGTCAATTGATTTTCTATCAACTAATTCGGATTTTCGATTTAAGAATTGAGAACAATGATTATCCCTTTGATAAGTGATATGTGATGGTTGATCTGACAAAAAATGTGATTGGACTTAAGTATTTTGCGGTGTTAAATGATTTCAATAAGATGAATATGAAAAACTAATTAAATGGATTGCTGTGAATTTAATTTATTATTATATTGATTTATTAAAATCAACATTGTTCCACTAAGGCTTTCTTTGTTCATACATATTTAAACTTGCATTTTGCCAATCATGAAAAACACCATGAACACAGTAAAAGATTTTGTATCTAATACTTTGTTTGGTGTTAACTAAAAAAAAATCAAAACACATATCGTGTATGCTGCTTAATATTTTATTTTTAATTAATTTGATCAACGGTTGATTGGTAATATACTAGATACATATATATAAACACCAATTACCAACACCTTTAATGTGGAATGTTGTCTAAATATCTAATTGTTACTTCTTACTATTTTCATTTCTCTTTTTCTTAGAAAAAAATTAAATAAATCGACTTTCTTTCTAAGAATTCATTTACAATTTATTTTAGAATCAAATACATAATTATTTGTTTCCAGTTAGTCTTACTTAAACTTGAAATGATTATGCGTATTTTAATCTTTGAAGGTCGATAATATGCAAAACCACGTTATTTTTTTTTTAAATCTACATTCAAACTTACTTTGTCTAACCAAAAAAATAAGAATATACTCAGTTAACTCAATGTTTATCTATTA
Source organism: Mytilus edulis (assembly GCA_019925275.1). Classification (NCBI taxonomy): domain Eukaryota; kingdom Metazoa; phylum Mollusca; class Bivalvia; order Mytilida; family Mytilidae; genus Mytilus; species Mytilus edulis. The sequence goes on from CM034358.1 coordinate 47,741,572, forward strand.
GTACATAAAAAAACAATGGTTTAATCACGTGTGAAAACAGACCAATAAACGTCTGTTTCTCTGTTATCCTTTAGATGGTCACAAATGAAACCATCAACTTAGTTTATCATTTATAATTTTGTATATCAAGATTAGATGTTGTTTAGTTATTTAAGTTATTATGTGGATACATCAAGTAAACTTTTTACAAACTATTAGTTCATGTAATTATTAATATTTGTATCATTCACACAATCAAATGTAATAACATATGAGATAGTTTGCTAATTTGCATAGAGGCATATTGAGTTACCATGGCGACAGCAATTTCAATAAGATTATATAGGGTTTGATATTAAAGTTTACATACATGTATATCAATTATATTGTATATCAAGTATAATCGACAATTTATCCACGGATAGGTGAATTGTACACGGTTTTTTTTCTTTCTACTGTTCGTATGCAAATGACCATTTTGAAAACTTTGAACATTTTAAATTCCGAAAATCAGTCAAATGTCAAGATAAAAAAGCTATAAGTATTCAGGACGCGATTTTTTGGGATACGATTGCTTTTAAGCAATCTGTAGACTTATACCATTGACTCAGGGCCATGCCCTCACATCAACCGTTTTATTCTGAACATCAAGGATCATCTCAGGTTCTTAAGATTGTCTTGCTTTAAATGGTATAAAACACAAAAGGATCCAATTTAAACAACTGTCCTATAATGTTCTTCTCATAATCTTCATGTTTCGATATTTCCCTTGACTTGTATGCGTGTTTTTTCAACACGGAAAATCAGAATTAAGCAGTATTTATATTGAGTGTTTTTATAAATTAAGAAACAGGTCAGAGGGAATTCCCCAGTTTTGATAACATGCGAGAGTTCTCTGAATTCCGTTCGACTAATCTATTTCTGTCATTTAAGAACTGAAATTGAGTTTTCTTATAATAATATCACCGTTATAAAACTGATATTTGATATTGTACTTCCATAAAAAAATGGAGGTCGTTTAATTAAGGTACTTCTCATTTTTTACCTGGGAAAAGGGGGGGCTGGTCATTTTGATATCAAAATATTGGATCCCCCCTCTATTAAACATGCCAAAATATTTACACACAAAATACTTAAGCTATTTCACGAAATTATTGCAAACATGAAATATTCTCAGTGGATTGATTCTAAAAACTTATTTTGCCTTGATTTTGGGCTCTTCCATGAAGACTGTAAATTCCGAAATTATTGCGATGTTTTTATTATTGCGAAAAATGCGACAGGATTATAAACGCAATAATCAGATAATTAAAACTGGCATTTTGAAATTTTTTATATGAATCAAACAGGATTCTTCTGAATATCGCAAAAATTTAAATTGCATTTTAGTCTAAATGACAAAATCGCAATAATAAATGCTTGCAATAATTTCTGATTTTACAGTAGTAGGTAGAGCAAGCCAGTGCTTTTCGAAGCTTTTTCTGACTTTTTTGCCCTAATATTCTGTATATTGGACTATTAAACAAAAACTTGATTCTTAGTTACTCTTTAAAAAATATACATTAAAAAGTGAACTTTTTGAAACAGTAACTACACATTATTTACTGAGAGGGATCTATTATAACTTTCCCTCTCTTGAATGCTCCTTAAACTTAACTTTAACATTAGGCCTTATTGAAACCTTCATTGAATCGGTAAACTTTTATATGGAGTAGTTCATACTTTTAGCTTGAACAACATGAACAATTCTATAACTCATTTATTGTCACATTTCTTTTTCTTTATTAAATGTGTGATAGTAACCTGGACATTTTTATTTATTTGCCTTAAAAGTACACATTTTGAGGGAATGAGAGGTATAAAGAACCCAGAGGGATCTTGTAATGAAAACAAAATGATACATTAGTGTTGTTTATCATCTCAGAATCATCTTTTGTATCAATATTCATCTTTTGTATGCGTATTAATTGAATAATTGATTATTTTTTGGAGAATGTATTGCTCTGCACTAAATTCTGAAATGATGCGACATGTTTTGGATTTTTGTATTAAAATTTTGCACAAATTGCTGTTGATTTCGATTTATTCTATACTTATAATACTTACTCTATAAGTAATGTTTGTCAAATTTAGTGATCCAAGTGAATGAAATATAACGACGGGATATTCGGGTTATGAATCACCTATTTTTTGTATTACACAAAAAGGTTGATTCTACATCACCAAGGTCTTGTGTTGTCTATAAACTTATTTGCATATGAATGGTGTTAAACATATATTTCGCTTTGATTTTTGTTATGTTCTTCTTGACTTGTGTCTTTTGATGTATGTTAACTATACTTTATTGTTTCCATTTGCAAAATTATTGATCCCCCCTCTTTGAATTTAAAAAAAAAATGAACCCCCTTTTCCACACACAGAAAAACACTTGATCCCCCTGCCTTTTGACCAGCCCACCCTCCCAAATAAAAAAATGATAAGTCCCTAACATTTAATATACGTCCTTGCAACAAATCACAAGTCTAGAGTTTGTTTAGATAATTATGCGCATGCGTATAGTTTTCTTGACTTGAAGGGGTATCAGATTGAATGATTGCTCTGGATTCCCCACTCCATTGATTAAGTTGAAACTCATGAGATTCTTTCTATGTCTGTCTGCTATTGAGGGTTATTGTTGTTGCATAATTTTAAATCATATTCATCATTGAAATTAAAATAAATGTAGTCCACAACGCAAAGGTGTAACTAGAACACCCCTTCAGCCAAAATGGACTCTCCCACATTATCGTTTCGAGTTGTCTCCTTTCCGTAAGTAACTTCAATCAATACGTCTCGATACGTCGAGAAAAATTAACTGGTTCTGTCGATAGACGTCGTAATATATTAAAACCGATCGCAATTTAAACAGAGGAAAGGAGTCATGCCCACTGACCCAAAGGAAATTAAATATTCAAAGAGTTAGGAATGGGGTTCCACCTAGAATTCACCTAGGAAAATAGCTGAGAAGGAACGAAGTAAAATACCTTTCTCACTCCCAGTGACTGCTGTGGAAAGTAAACTTGAAATTGATAGTACAAAAATATCACACAATAAGTACATTGTGCATACACTTGTATCGAGGATTAGCTATTTTTAAAGTTGAATAACTATTCAGATTACGTAAATTACATTTTACGAGCATTTTACACGTGCAGTTGAATCATTTTTGAAATAATACTAATACATGTATCAATGAAAATAATGGCAATCGTATTCCTCAGAGCAATCTGCTCTTTGATTAACGAATTATCCGTTATGAGAGGAAAACCTTGCAGTTTAATTATCAGTTTAAAATAACGTTAATCGAATCTCCTTTCTGAAGTTCTCGGTCAAATTGTTTTAAAAACATGATTATTTCATCCTTTTATTTGTTAATGATTTTTAAAAAGAATAAAACAACATATATTAATTAACTATCACCCAAGGGAAGTTTAAAAAAAATTTTATATGAAGGTCAAAGACGGAAAAGGCTTGAACTATACATTTGATATAATTATTATTAATAATCTACAACAATACGAAGTAATTTTATCAAAAAGGACAATAGCACTTGGTATTATAATATTTTGCAATATCTGTAATAGTGTTTTTTCATGTAATACATGTACTTATCTTGCTCTTACCTTTACTGTATGCTTCTTGTGTGCTCTATGTTGTAAAATAAAATATTATATTCATCCAATTCTTGTTCCTTCTTGTAGTTTGTTTTTTTAGTAAAAGTTAAAGTTCAATGATAAGTTAATACTGATATTACAGTGACTTGACTGTTAGTGTTGCTATCCACCAATTGCAACTCATTCAAAATTTTGACCAAATTGCAATTTGTTTTATAAAATCAAATTGTTCAACTGGTCAGAATATTGAACAAATTGTTCAGTCAAAATGTGAAAGTGCAAGGTGATAAAATAAAATATACTTACAATCCTATAAGACTTTAACTCCACTTTAATGATGTTATTACTAAATTTGTCTATCAATCTGTATAGTTATATTATAGTCATTACCATAATAAAGGTCAAATGTTTTATTTTGAATTGCTATCAAAATGTCCAAACTAAGCTTTTATATAGTTTTTCTTTCGAAAAGAATTTTATATTTATAAGAATCATATATCATTTAAAATAATACATCATATATTCAGTAAAATACGTGTGAAATAACAATATGCTATTGATAAGTTTCCTTGGGGAGATAACCTAAAATACTATTCTTTTGAATAAAGATTTTTTGAAACCAAAAAAGATTATCTCCCCTTCCTACAAACATATTGCAATTTCACAAATATTTTACTGAATATGAAATGTTTTTATTCACATAATGTGTGATTCTTATGAATATAGAATACTTTTCTGATTTAGTAATACCATCAATAAAGTGGAGTTAAAGTCTTATAGGATTGTAAGTATGTTTTATTTTATCACCTTGCACTTTCACGACTTGACTGTGGTTTTCTACAGCAGTTGGTTCAAATTTCTGACCAGTTGAACAATTTGGTTTAATAAAACAAATTGCAATTTGGTCAAAATTTTGAATGAATTGCAATTGGTGGATAGCAACACTTACAGTCAAGTCACTGTAAAAAACTTTCAAATTAAAAAGGGATGATGAGATCATCGAGCCCGAAGTCGACTGGATGTTAATATCAATATTAACTAATCACTGAACTTTAATTGACTTTCAAAACATAAATGAAAAATCCGTCAAATATTACTTTAACATAGTTCACATTATTTTAGAAGACTGCTTGTGACGTTTTACAATCTATTTTTTTTCAGAAAGGGTAGACATTTTAGTATGTTATTAAATTGAGAATGGAAATGGAGAATGTGTCAAAGAGACAACAACCCGACCAAAGAACAGACAACAGCATAAGGTCACCAACAGGTCTTCAAGAACGGCCTTTATATTTGTATATACTTGAAGTACTCCAACATCGGTACTTTGTGTCTGCTGTGTATGTTTTCATGTGTCAATTCCTTACCAACTGATAAGGGTATATCCTTTTGTGAAATTGTCCTTGATTGAGGGAAAACAATGAGTGATCATCAACATATTTAACAAAGCCACGTTATAAATAACCTTTTTCTAGTCAGGAGCCTGTTATCATTGGTTGCCTTTGATATCTGTCTGTTATATTTGCTTGTCGTTCATAATTTGTCATATCGTTAGTATTTTTGTGTATTTGTTGAAAGCCGTTATGTGACCTACACATTTGACCTCGAGCTGATATGTGTCTTATTGGCGAGCCTGCCATATCTTGATAATATTCTGCGTGTCTTTTTATTATGATAAGAACCTATTATCCTGTAATAGTCGATGGTTAATGTCTGACATATTTGTTGAGTGCTTTGTTGTACACTGTAACAGCACTTATTTGTTAGCTACCAATCTTCGTGGTTTAGTAGATAGCTTCATTCACGAATTTAAGTGTGCAATGATATATAACAAAAGAGAGGCGAATGATACCAGAGGAAGTCAAACTCATAGATCAAAATAAACTGACAACGCCATGTCTAAAAATGAAAAAGAACAAACAGATAAATTAAAGTACACATGACACAACATAGAAAACTCAAGACTAAGCAACACAAAAACTTCCAACAACTGGGAGTGATCTCATGTGCTCCGGAATGGTAGGTAGATCCTGCTCTACATGTGACGTCGTGTTGCTCATGTTGTTACAAACCCGGTAAATAATTTAATTCGGTAGGTCACATTCATGAAAAGGGAAGGGATTGTAATTACGACGTAAGGAACATAATCGATATCATCTGTGAAACGTTTATTCAATAACGGTCAACAAACTCGTGATGGAGTCCGTAAAATTTACGAAGGGATGATTTCAACTTCACCATTTTTTTCGGTTGATTTATGTCCGTTTTGTTGTTTGTCCAATCACACCGCTTTATATTCGAATTAAACTGTGCATATGGTTTTAAGTTTACATTTGAACTTCGAACATTAATGTCATCTCTGAAATTAATAACTGCCTATATTTCTCTTTATTAATGATTTTACTAGTAATAGTTTAAGTGAATCGTGTTTTACAAGTCTGATAAATATACTGTAAGGTATCAAGCATTTTTACCATGACTATCGGATGTTCTTCCAGGTTTTTTCTCGCTTATCTGGAAAACGTAAAAGAGGGACGAGAGATACCAGAGGGACAGTCAAACTCATAAATCGAAGTAAACTGACAACGCCATGGCTAAAAACATGGAGAAACCGTATTCTAAAAATAGGTCCAGAAATTGTTATTCTTCATTTTTGGCGCATGATAGACATGATAGACTAAACAGCATACATTTAAAACCACAATTTTAATTCTATACCACTGAAATAGTTCTGTAAGCATTAACATGTTATATGTATCGAAACTATGGTAGACAAGAGTACCAGTGATTTTAATTAAATCGCTATTTTGGTCAACTAATCCATATTGGACAGATGAAGACTTCTAGTCATTAACCATCAATTTTGATAAATGAAGACAGATACAAAGTAAGGACGAGATAAAAGTGCTTCAGAGGCAACAAATCTATAACGTGTTATTAACAATAATGTTTTTAAAATAGAGGTATGGACCGAATGAAATTAAAATTAACTACATGTATTTTTAATTTAAATGTAGATGATTATTGTATATGCATATGTACATTAAAGGAAGATGTGAATTGCTGTAACATTTAAATGTAAAATGTAAAACTAGACTGAGAAATAACCTTAAAAACTGATAAACGGTCAAACAGAAACAGACAAGAATGTCGAAAAGGATCTTAGCAAATGGAAGCAGATGAACGGCCTTTACAAAAACAAAAAAAATGCATCAAGTAGTGTAAGCTTATCAAAGTCATATGTCAGCAACATCAAAATGAAAACAATGGTAGACAAAACCAAAACGAAAACAATGGAAGACAACACCAAAAAGAAAACAATGGTAGACAACACCAAAACGAAAACAATGGTAGACAACACCAAAAAGAAAACAATGGTAGACAACACCAAAAAGAAAACAATGGTAGACAACACCTAACAGAAAACAATGGTAAACAACATCAAAAAGAAAACAATGGTAGACAACACAAATAAGAAAAGCACAAGATTATAGGCTTTGTAGCTATTAGATAAAATTGATAAATACTCAAAAGAAGTATTTTACTGTTACATCTTCCTGTGATCCCGTTCTTTCCACATCTTCGGTCATTTAAATGCTTTGTAACATTCATTTGAATCGATTCCTTAGCTGTTAACTTCAGATTCTCTTTGATAGATTCTAAAGTAGTTATATTATGTTTGTACAGAGTCAATGCGTCGTTTACTTTAACAATTGGTTTAACATTCTCACTGTGAATGCATTTACTATTTAAGGCCTCAATGTGTTTACTTTGAATCCGGATATCGTGTTCAAGCTTATGGATCTGATTATTCTGTTTCTGTTTAAAGTTCTAATTATCACGTTCCAATTAAAGTATCCGATTATTCTGTTTCTGTTTAAGGATCCGATTATCACGTTCCAATTCAAGTATCCGATTATTCTGTTTTTATTTAAGGTTCCGATTATCACGTTCCAATTCAAGTATCCGATTGTTCTGTTTCTGTTTAAGGATCCGATTATCACATTCCAATTCAAGTATCCGATTATTCTGTTTCTGTTTAAGGATCCGATTATCACGTTCCAATTCAAGTATTCGATTATTATGTTTCTGTTTAAGGTTCCGATTATCACGTTCCAATTCAAGTATCCGATTGTTCTGTTTCTGTTTAAGGATCCGATTATCACGTTCCAATTCAAGTATCCGATTATTCTGTTCCTGTTTTCGAATCCCATTATCATTTTCTAATTCACGAATCAACATGTTGTGTTCGAATTTACGATTCAAATTATCATGTTCTAAGTCACGAATTCGGATGTCTTGTTTGGTTTGGTATTCCATAATTTCTTCAAACTGATGCTGCATTCCATTAAGCACAATACTTAATGATTTCTGCACTGTGATTTCCTTACAAATTTATAATTGACTGTTGCATAATAATAGAAAACAACTTACAAATAGCTTCATTTTATAACTTTTACTTTAACTTGATACCGTTTCAAAACCAGACTTCTAATACAATACAGGGTCGCATTCAAATGACAAATGATTATAGATTACAGACATAGAAAGTTTATTAAGTTTATCAATGTGGCCTCATATAAATACAGAGACATCTTGAAGTGAAGAGATTGGTGTGAAACATTCAAATTTATAACAAATGTTAGGTAACTACTTATCAAACTACTAATAATATCCATTCAGCATCATATATGCATCAACAGATATCGACAGCACAATTTTGAATTTGGATTAAAACACATTTTTATTCATTTTTATTTGTTTTATTCCAAACGACGTATGTCGACTTTAATTATCGTGTGTGAGCATATCATTTAGAGAGGTTTATTTTAAAGACGGCATGCAGATTTTACATCAGAATAAAAGATTCAGTTTAAAGAAATTAAGATTTTAATTTTACATTGCGTTAAACAAAATTCTATGATAGCTTTAGTACAACCTGCTAAGGTTGTTTTTAAGGTCAATTCTATTTCGCGCGAAAAACCGGTCTTGTATAGGTCATTGACGTCTTGTCTCAATGTAACAATATAAATTTCATTTTGAACCTCAAAATAAAAGTCGCCTCTCTTAATAGCACTTTTTCTGGTCTTATACGCGACCTTTATATACAGATTGTGTTCTATACACCATGCCTTTAAGTTTGAGTTAAATTGTGCTACGATTATTTTGTGTAATATGTTCATTCAATCATCAGTGGAGAACAATTTTACCTTCTTATTAGAACTGGAAAAATAATCTGTCATAGAACAGTTCTAAACTGTCCTCGAATAGTTCTATCCTAGAACTGTTCTAAGTAGAACTGTCAGAATCAGTTCTAGGTATATCTGACCAAATCAGTTCTAAGTAGAACTGTCAGGATCAGTTCTAGGGTAGAACTGTCATAAACTGTTCTGTGTAGAACTGTTCAAATCATTTCTAGTTGTAGAAATATCAGCAGAACGGAAAAATCAGTTGTAACCGTAGAACTGACTTAATCAATTCTAACCACAGAACTGTCTAAATCTCTTTAAACTGTAGAACTGATCAAACCTGTCAGGTTTTGTAGAACAGTTTTAAATGACGTCACTGCAGTTAGGGCATCTCACAGGTTACCATTCAGTGATTTTATTGTTTAATATATATTATATTCTTTTGACTTTTTTTATTTTTAAGACAAAAAGTGTTTTTACTGTTCTATGGATAACACTGACTTAATAAATTCTAGCCGTAGAACTGACCAAATCACTCAGTTTTAATAGAAGAATTGTTCCAGTCGTATAACTGTTCTAGCTGTAGAAGCGTATAAACCAAAAACGTTTTCAAAATTATTTTAGCATCTTTGATATCATATAAGTTGTACTGAACCAAAGATCTCATATGAATGTTTGCATTTATTAACTTATTTGACTGATATAAACAAAACTATTTTCTATATTGTTAAAAGAATTTGTAAAATGACACGAAAACCATTCTTCAATAACAATAAATCATTGAACAGGCCACTGATACAATTTGACTATGCTTCGCTCATTTGTAGAACTTGACATTTTATAATATCTTAAGAACAGTTTCTCTCTATCTATTAAATAAAAACAACCCCAAAATGCAAATATTTTATAAAAAAAAATACCCATTCAAGTATAAATACTCCTATGGAGAGTAAGCAGACGATTTTGACAAGATAAGAAGGTTCTGTTTTGCCAATCTTTTTGTCTATTAATATTGTTTATATATCTTTTATAGTTTTAATGATAATAGACGAAATCAGAAACCAAGGTGTAAATTGTCGTCCAAAGTAAATAATTACTTCAAGGGGTCGTATGACAGTTGTGTTTAAAATATAATCCAATAGACCTAGACAATCTAAATATTTCTGCCTCGTCCGATGTTCTATAAGTATAACGATTTACAAGATAATGGAAAACAGTGGCATTTTACAACTATATTATTTAACCCGTGGTGGCCATATTTGTTTTCAAAGGTAGACCATCAGCAGACACATCTTGAAAACTAGTCACCACAGGGTTGAATGCGCCTAAGTTTGGTAGTTTTAAAGGAGATGATTTTTTTTAATTGTTTTTACTGGTAGAAAAGTAACGAATGCATTAAAAAAATGAAAACAACACGTTAAATAATTTCTTGCATCCGAAGCGCTTTTCTGGATTTACCTTCATTAATTTTTGTTTTGCCTTTTTACAAGCAAAATACAAAAATCTTGAATCGTAATACCCAAACATTTATACAATAACGTAACAGTTAAAAGAAGGAACGAACCGGGCATTAAATTTATTATTGAACTGTCTATTTTAGAGGTGCTGTGAATCAGATGTGGATACTAAAAAAATCCAAAGATCTTTTAGATTACATACAATCTAACTCTTTTTCATCTTGCAATAGTAATAAAACATTTGACTTTTCTACACTTTACAAAAGTATTCCACATTCCAAAACAAAAGACAAATTGAAAGAGTTGCTATTGCTTTGTTTTATAAAAAAAAGGGTCAACGTAGATACAAGTATCTTGTCTTATGGAGGGATACATCCTACTTTGTAAAGGATCACTCTGATTAAAACAAGAAAATCTCTGAAACTGGCATTATCAAGATGCTTGATTTCTTGATTTACAACATATTTGTTACGTTCGGAGGACGTGTTTTTCAACAGACCTTCGGCATTCCAAAGGGGACCAATTGTGCCCTTCTTCTTGTCGACTTGTTTCTTTATTATTATGAGGCTGACTACATACAGGAACCTCTTAGGAAAAAAATATAAGACGTTAGCAATATCATGAATATCCTTTAACTTTACTTTCCGCTATATAGATGATGTTCTCTCACTTAATAATTAAAATATTGGTGACTATGTTGAACGCTTCCATCCTTTCGAACTAGAGATAAAGGATACAACAGATACAGTTAGGTCGGCCTCATATCTTGACTTAGTAATTCGTCTTGAAATTGATAATGAGGGTCGGTTAAAAACAAAAATTTACGACAAAAGAGATCATTTCAGCTTTCCAATTGTGAACTTGATTCGATATTCCAATGCTTGGTATTCCTATCATAATTTTTATGATAGAGCGTTCCTGCTTACAAGGAAGCTATTTAACGAATAGTTCCAAATGGTGAAGTTGAAATCATCCCTTCGTAAATTTTACGGATGCCATCATGAGTTTTTTTCCAGTTATGGAATAACCGTTCCCCATTTACCGGATTTGTTATAGTATGAGCAACACGACGGGTGCCACATGTGGAACAGGACCTGCTTATCCTGCCGGAGCACCTGATATCACCTCTAGTTTTTGGTGCGGTTCGTGTTCCTTATTCTTCAGTTTTCTATGTTGTGTCATGTGCACTATTGTTTGTCTGTTTGTCTTTTTCATTTTTAGCCATGGTGTTGTCAGTTTATTTTCGATTTATGAGTTTGAGTGTCCCTCTGTAACTTTCATTCCTCTTTTTTGGACTAGTATCATAGTCCCAAAATGAACTGAAAAACAATAACAAAGAAGAAGAATGGGTTTAATACATTCATTTCTCACAAATGTAGCCATGAAGATAATGATTACAAGTTTCGTCGATAATGCCGTGTCCAAATCCGTGGTAAAACAGCATGCAGTCTTGTTCACTAGAATAACTGCCGTTCGGTTGACCAGAAGCAAAAGCTTTGTACGTCATCTTGGTCATTTTTCCGTTTTTCAACCACCTCCAGTCTCCGCCAGGGGCGTATCTGTTTATGTTCCGACCTCCGATATAGAAGCTTATCCCTTTAAGGCAAAATCATCATACAAATTAAAATTTTACAATTCTTACTTTGCTATGTGTAGTAGAATAACATAAATATAAATATGAATATTTAGATTTATCAGTTATGCTATTTAGAATCTTTAAAAGTGTTGGGATAAACAAAACTATATTGTATTCGCGATTTCGAGTATAAAAATGTAATTTTCATCACATCATTCATATTTTGTCGCAGGGGGTTGGGAAATCTTGTGTTACAGGTCCTCAGGTTACAAGCGACATTGCCAATTATCTATAACTAATACTTAATGTGTGCTACATTGTATACTCAATGTGTTCTATATACCATATGTTGTTTCGATGTTTTGATCAAGCAAAACAAGGAACTAAATAAGTAACAGAAATAAAAAAAAAAAAAAAAAAACAATGCCTGCAAGTGACTTAGAGATGTGCATACTATTTCATCATTATCTGCGATCCTATGGAAAAATCAATATTCTTGGCAGATGCATAATTGACGGTTTGAACTAATAATAATGTATTTTCCGTATGCAAGCGACATTAGCGTGATCCTCTCGTAAAAATCCGGTGAATGCAAAACGAATTGTTCTGTCATTAAAATAAACTATAAGCTAATGGAACATGTTATACACGTGCTCAATATCCATGCTTCTTTGTTGATTCTTTACTATAAAGTGACAATCGGTAACTACGGCTTCAAAACACGACAATTGATTAGCTGCCATATTTTCACATTATAACAGGCAGAGAGAACAAAAATTGATGATAATACGATATAATTACAGTAGATGTATGTTTCATTAAAATATTTTATTCTGATTGGCTACACTTCAATATAGGGTTATTTCTTAATCAACTTCATGACACAATAAAATTTATCATTCATGATAAAATGAGGTCTTACAATAAACATGATAAAGTGCACATGTAAATTAAATAAAACCTTGATAAAAATCGTGTGTATTATAATGTAATTATAAGTATTGAATGCTTCTTTTTGTAACTTCATAGGGTTGTAAAAGCGTTGACCGTGTGCACATTTTAAGAATGAAGCGCTTCCACGCTTCATACAGAATGTACTTCGGTCAACGCTTTTACACCCAATAAAGTTACAATAAGAAGCATTCAATTTTACGCATGCATCGGTTCAAGAATTGAATAAACATTATTTTTCACCAGTCACTCGTTTCATATGACTTTAATATACCTTTATGCATTTGTTGAAGTTCGTACTTCATCAGCAAGGCCTCTTCCAAAGTCTCAAAATTGGCAAGGTATGCACCACGGTGTAAACATAATGCCTTTTAAAAAAAGATTGTTATTTTTTTGTTATGCATTAATTGATGAAACATACGAGTATCTGATTATAAGTGAAAGTTAGAGAGCCTGTCATAATCATAGTGCACTATATACATGTATCATATATCATATATCATATATCATTTAAATGAAATACTTATTTCTTGTGTTTACTGTTAAACGAATTATAGTAAAGCAGTTTATCTTAAATAAATGTACGTTCGAAATGCAATTACACCGTACGGTGATCTTAAGTTGTTAATGTCTGTCATTTTTTGTCTCTTGTGGAGAGATGTCTCATTGGCAATCATACCACATCTTCTTTTTTACGCGTTTTACTTGTAATCTAAACGAGAAATAGATGATTTAACTAAAAATACAAGATCCAACAATGTGATAGAAAATTATGATCAACCCAAAAAGGATCAGTGATATAAAAGTTTAATTTTCCAATGATTACAATATTCAAATTGTAGGTCCATGTTGTGGTCTGAAAGCTTTATATTGAAAATTGCGTATTCATCCTGTTTTGTAAACTTTGGTTCCGTAGAAAGACTTTAATTGAAATAAATACAATTTTAATAGAAAGAAAAACTTATATTAAGGCATTAAATATTCCAACATAATTTCTGTCTTGATTGAAAATGTAATATGTATACATTTCCTTTAGGTTTAAGACTAAAATGATGCAAACTCATTCAAAATCACTTGAGGCTTAACGTGCATGTTGTCTTCTCTATGGTCGGGTTGTTGCCTCTTTGACACATTCCCTATTTTCATTCTCAATTTTATTTTACGTATATGTGTGAATAGTGTATTTGAGATTTAATTCCTGACAATTACTATTTGACATGACATAAGCAACTTACAAATGCTCTATCTGCCGTCGTCGTCTCCCTGCTTATAAAGTAACAACCATCCCCTATTTTCCGAAATGGGTATCTGCATTTTTCTGATAAAAAAAAACAAAATTATGAAGACAAGCTTTAAATTGATTTGATTTTATCAACATAAAACAACATACCAATTTCTGAATCAGTTTGTTCAAAAGGAATTTTCATGCTTACTGAAATTGATTGAGGCTATATAAGCGTCACTCAGCATTTCGTTTTTAAGTGTTATTATTTACTAATTTTTTAAGCTTTGTTAAATTCTTCTTTATGTAACATCAACTTGTTGATATGCTAAAGTGATTTCTTATCTTTGAAATGTAAAGTGAGAGGCGAAAAAGTCAAATTCAAGAAATTTAAAAGACAACGTCATCCTGTGTGTGCATGTGAAGACGGAGGTTGTCACGGCACTTAATTTAATTATCGAATCCTTCCTGAATTCGAGCAATTATGTGTATTTAAAACATTCAGAATCATATTGTTTAACAAACACATGTCCATCCCTATCCACAACAAACACTACACAGCCACATACAATGAATGGCTCATACATTAACGTATAATCATTTTACAAGAAATATTTCCTAATCGTTAAAGAGGACATTTTGTTTAATCTACCATATTTTAGCAGCAATATGTGCGGGGGTTAAATGGATTAATAGCATCAACAACATACATGTACATAGAATAAAACAAAAAAACAAAACTGGCACAATATTTGGAATGCATCTATTTACTTTAAACATTTCAAAGGGCGAATTCACATATATAAATAAACAATGTACATGTCGCGAAAACAACAATAAACATACCTGCATGGGTTCCTGTAATCATGAAGTCACTATAAAGGATAAATACACAAAACGTAAGAGCAAACATATTCAGCATGGTTAGAGGAATGGTGTATGGATAATAAAAAATAAAGATTCGTGACAAGAACTTATAGTATTTAGCTCTAATTTCATTTGATGTCAGCGTTACAACAGATTTTCTATTTTGGTGTATCAATTTACAATGCAAAAACAATTGATACACGTTTACAACGTGTCTAAAAATTCCACTGATATTCAAATATAAAATATAGATCAAGACGTACAGTATCTTTCATACATGTAATTTGTTCTCGAAGAACGTTTGAATAGGTTCTTTTTCAGTTATCATTAGTTGTGTTCATATATTTAATTAACTTTCTGTTTTTTAATTGTTCAAATTGGAACCAAGAATACCATAGTTGTTATGTTTTTATTTAGGAATACTAACTTTCGTCCAATGCTTTTAAAAGCAGTGGAAATGATTTAATTAAAACCTAGAGTCACACTGATGTTCTCATAAAAAAAGAAAGACACGAATGAACGATTGTTTAAGCAAGATATGTGGATATGATCAGATATTTTGTATTTTCATTAATAGGAGTTAGCACTGGTCAGTATAATATAGTTTTCATCCTGCTTGTTACTG
The DNA here is from genome assembly GCA_019925275.1 of Mytilus edulis. Lineage (NCBI taxonomy): Eukaryota > Metazoa > Mollusca > Bivalvia > Mytilida > Mytilidae > Mytilus > Mytilus edulis. The sequence continues at coordinate 47,757,091 of CM034358.1, forward strand.
TGTTGCGCAGTTTTCTATGGTGGTTTTTTATTTCAACGACATGATGTCTTAATATCTAGAAAAGAGGAGGATTTTTAATGTAAAAAATTGCCAATTGTATTGTTATGCCCGTAAAACGTTAGGCTATCAGTACCATTAGTTAACAATTTTTTATTTTTATTTTTTTTGGTCTTATTTTAGGTTGTGTGTAAAGTAAAGGGATGTAATATCCGATGTAGGGTTATTACCATGAGCTTTTCAAGTTAATGAAGCCTTTAAGAAGTCTATGAATGGTTTGTTGTAAATTTTATCCCAATCAAATGTCACAACATTGTTAAGGGTAGTTTTAAAAGGTTAATGAATCTAATGCATAGAAATCTTTTTAATCTGAACGCCAATCCAAATGTTACATGCTCTTATGTTCTTTAAGACGTTGTCAGGCTCTAAAAGTATTTCGACTTATATTCTTACATGTTTTTATTTTGTTTTTTGTTTAATCAGCTACCAATTTCGTTTTTTTATTTGGTTCTAGTATCAAACATAGTAGGGTTCTCTTTACAATTCAAATTACTGGGCCATACACAGACCATATATAAACGCTTGAACCCTGCCGTTATTCTATAGTACAGACAGCTTGACTCCAAATTCAATATATATCTATTGAACGAAAAGGAATCTGACATAGTGTCATCATTAAATCGTTTGAAATTAACGACGGAAGCAGACTCATTCCATTGCAAGTGAGCCCTGGTCATAACGATTACACAGGTATTGTGCGAACTCCCTTAGTCACGTGTCGGATTTCAGTGATTGTCGTTTATTTCTGTCATCTAGTATCTTATATGGTAATTTCATGAATTAACTGTTTGCCAAAGTATTAGAATTATTCGAAATACTAAGGATATTCTTATCTGAGGCAGCTTCCAATTGCTTTTGAGCATTTCCATATGCTCAAGTCAATAGGTGTTTACCGAAAAGGTGTTTCGGATAAGCGAGATTTCTGAAATAAGAATGTTGGTAGGCGATACTTTTATATGTTGGACTCAAAAGTAAAATTGCAGTAGCCATTGTGTTATCTGAGTTTGGACAAGAAGACAAGAAGAATTATTATTCGAATTATCACAGTTTAGATCGGAATCGGATAAAAACTAATTTTATCCGAATTTGTATAGAATACATAATACACATTATCAAGGACTTATAACTGTTCTTATCCGAATTCGGATAAGAAAAATGTATGACTTCACAGAGTTTGGTATGCTATGACGATCCTTATCCGAATTCGGATAAGAAAAATGTATGACCTCACAGAGTTTGGTATGCTATGACGATCTTTATCCGAATTCGGATAAGAAAAATGTATGACCTCATAGAGTTTGGTATGCAATGACGATCCTTATCCGAATTCGGATAAGTAAATGTATGACCTCACAGTGTTTGGTATGCTATGACGATCCTTATCCGAATTCGGATAAGAAAAATGTATGACCTCATAGAGTTTGGTATGCAATGACGATCCTTATCCGAATTCGGATAAGAAAAATGTATGACCTCACAGAGTTTGGTATGCTATGACGATCCTTATCCGAATTCGGATAAGTATATCTATATTCAATATTAAATCTTCTTGATGATTATCCGAATTCGGATAAGACGATATTTTTTTATATACATATCAGTACGTTTTACGATTTTTTTCGATCAGATAACAAAATATTATGTATATCAAGCATCCTTATTCTGAAAGAATATACATTAATGTCCTTATCTTAATTAGTTGATGATTGATTGTTGCTTGTTTAACGTTCAGTGGCAAATATTTCATGTACATGCAAATGAAAGCAAACTAATGTAGGCTACGGTTTGTTCGAAGAACGGCTTTCCTGGAAGAAAGTGCAGGGACTTCGTTTTTCATTAGTAAATGTGAGTATGTTAGAGTTCAGCAGAAATACTTCTTTCCAACATACCAGCAAAAGGAACAATGAAGACGGCTCCAAATAATGTTGCGGTGGTTTTTTAACATCTAGAACGTGCTACATTCGCGCAGTACGAGGCATCAGATTTGATCGTTACGCCTAACCAATGCGACCAGTTATGATATGTTTATGGGTACAAAGAAATGAAGGAAGGTAATTATTTTAATAAAACAGTCAACATATTTTAATAGGTAAATTTTGTGAATGTAAACGGTCGAGAATGGTTGACTGTTGTCGTTTGCTTAACAAATATCATGTTCAATCCATTGAACTCAGATATCACTACGGTTAACTTAACATTGCATAAAAAAGTGATGTTTGATCAGGTCCTAGTATAAGCCCCATTCACCTTGTCACGTGTTACTACGTTTCAAAATGCTACGTTTCAACTACTAAAATGTCCCGTTTTTTAAAGTTAGGTTTTACTTGGTTTGTGCTAATACGTAGCAAAACGGGATAAGAACGTATTCTGATCACGTTTTGCTACATATTAGCAAGTGTAAATCCACGTTTCCACCCCACATTGATACGTAGGCGGACAGGCGGTCAAATGGACACGGGTAAAACAGTATGATCGCGTCATTTTTTCGAAGGAACAAAATATTTAATAAGCATTTATGATTGTATTTGTGTTCTATTTTTCAAAGCATTTGGTGACAACATTTATTTTTGAATAAGTAGTTCATAGTGGAATATAGTTCGGAAATCATCAATTGTACATCATGTCAAACTCAACAACAAAACACCCATCCCTGTACACATAAATGTCAATTAACATGAAGCAAAATGATGTTAAAATGTTGGGTTTTTTTCAGTTGGTTTCTGCATTTGAAGAAATATAGGCAAACAATTATATCTCTTTATTTTTTTTTCTCGTTCAGAGTGCTTTTCTGTGTTTACCTTCATCAAAGCACCGATTATTCATTTATTGTTTGCCACTGGGTTTTATTTAATGAATCGTTGGATTGTAAAGGAGTAGGTCCGGTAAGGACCGATTTTGGCCTCAAATTTCAGTTTCATCTGACGAAAGATTTTGACCCCTTTTTAAACACTTAAGTGTCTATTTCATATGATGCAATTAATTTATGTGAAAGATTTTAACTTATTTAGTCATTAAAAACGATCCGATTCTGGCTCAAATATGAGAAATCTACCAAATATGCGAAAAAATGTTACTTTTCAGATGGTTTTTGTCAAAAACGAAAGTGGCCGCATCCGTGTTCATCCTCAATCTTTATATATGTTATGTATTATCATTAAATACAACTTCCATTTCAATATTTTGGATGAACACGAATGCGGCCACTTTCGTTTTACACGGAAACCGTCTAAAATTTAACTAAAATGCTGGAATTGTGAAGATTTCAGTAATTTAGCATGAATTAATGGTGCTAGTTCTCAATATATGTGCATTGTATTGGCAAAAAGAGCCCATATTTATGTAGCAGAACCTTTCTACTATCCAATAAATGACTAAAAGTTTACATTTTAACAATTTTGTAAAACTGCTATATTTTGGGGCCAAAAAGGGTCTTACTGGACCTACTCCTTTCAAGAAATGATTTGTTTTGAAATACGGAATTGAGTGGAAAAATATGTAACAGGGTTTGAATGATCTAATTTTATTTCGTCCCAACGGGTGTGCATTACTGAAGTGTTGCCGTGACATCCCAAAATGACAAGCCTTTGTTAACTTTTTCCTCATTCCGATGTTGCTGTCCTGTGTAGACTGGCGCTTATATGATTACAGTATTGGCAATCTATTTCTTACAAACTTCCGGAACCATATTTTCTGTACAGAAATATTTCAAAAAATGCTTACACTTGGAACATACAGGGAAAGTTGTGAGCCAAAATAGCTTTAATTGTAAAAATCATTTTCTGCCTGATTTTCAACGACTGCTAGTACTATGTATTTTCGATAAATTATATTTGTAGAGTCACTCTATCATTTTCCAAAAGATTGTTTTTTTTTTTTTTGCAAGCAGCGTTTTTCGGCAACCATTTTAAACAAATTGATTTCTTAACGAAATTGCACTAATAGTGTTACAAAAATTCCTCGTATTTTAACACATTATCCTGCATTTCTATAGTTAGGATTTATACTTTTAAAAAAATCATCGGGAAATGCATTATAGTTACAAATTCAACGCAAACAGACAGCTTCACTGTCAGTGAAAAAGTAGAGGTTCTTGAAGCAGAAGAAACAGCACTTCTATCTCGTGAGAGGACAAGACGTGGACTAACCATAAAAACAAGACATTTGGTCGATTTCTTTAAAAAATTAGACTATTTTTTCATGATGCAGGGTGGGAGACAAGAGAAAGGGGTTGGGAGAGAGGAGGAGCGGGAGAAAGGAGAAAGGTACCCCCCTTTCCACCCCCTCAAATAAGTTGCTTCTAAACAAGAACGCGATGATGAACGGGACCCCAAAAATTTTAAAAATACTAATGTACCAGAAGATGAAAAATATCAAAAATATATATCTATTGATCTGTTTTTTAATACTTGATATATGACAAGGTATATATTTTTGATTAACTAAATATATGAAAGGGTGGTGCTCTTGATGTCTCAGCTGTTCACCCCTACCAAAACAGTATGAAGTACCACCCCCCCCCCCCCCCCCCCCTTTCCCAGTGGTTAAACACTAATTAGTGTGTGATGTTATTCTACCTCGACACAGAAACTAGTAACACGTTTAATGACAGAAATATACGATTTCCAATAGCACCTAAATAGGATTAAGTGAAAAAGAAAGAACCATTGCTGAAATGAAAAGTAAAACCGAAGAAAAAATAACGCATCAATCGAATTTTACGTGAATTGTATCAATTTAGCAAAATCTATTTGTGCTGTATTGATAACATATGATTACATTTGAATAGAAGATTCAAACGCTTCCGTAATTTTGGTTTATATTTTTATTTCCATATCAAACTACATAGAACTGTTATAAGATTTGGTAATTCTGATTGGTTGAGACATTCCAGGAGTAGTTTTGATTTTCGTACAAAATTCAATATATATCACTGCATGACTGTGCTATATATCCTTGACGATATTAAAACGATGCATACAACAAGTAATTGTGTGAATTGAATATAAAAAAAGAAGATGTGGTATGATTGCCGATGAGACAACTCACCGCAAGTGACCAAAATGACACAAAAATTAACAACTATAATAGATTACCGTACGGCCTTTAACAATGAGCAAAGCCCATACCGCATAGTCAGCTATAAAAGGTCACGAAACGACAATGTAAAACAATTCAAACGAGAAAACTAACGGCCTTATTTATACCCCCAAAAAATGAACGAAAAATAAATATGTAACAGGTAAACAAACGACAACCACTGAATTACAGGCTTCTGACTTGGGACAGGCACATACATACATAATGTGGCGGGGTTAAACATGTTAGCTGGATCCCAATCCTCCCTTACCTGGGACAATGGTATAACAGTACAACATAAGAACGAGCTATAACCGGGGGAACCCAGATCCAGGGTGCTCGCATATGGCAGCTTAACTGCCTTAAAATCAGTTGAAAAAGGCTTAACTCATCAGATGGACAAAAATACAAGTGGACGTGACCAAGTACATCACAACAACATAACGACATTAGGAACAGATCTGAGATAGCTCGCAGTTAACTGACAGCTAAACAAGCACAAACAAATTAATTATTTTATCATTTTTTTAACAGGTCCAGATGAGCAGTACACACAAATAAAATATAATGCCAGAATTAGCCACTGGACAGTCGTGAAAAATGATAACTCCGCTAATGTGCTTCCGAACGGGGAGCATATTGATTCATTTATGGAAAGTAGGAATAATGTTCATAGATATAAAGAAAATATAAAAATTAAAAAAATACTTCGTCTGAATTTAAATTAGAATTAGATAAAGGTTCCATTATTTTGAAATATCTATAATGAATTGAATTAATAACATGACTTTGCACAAATCTTCAATTATAAACGATTGCACTATCATATTACGATTATTATGAAGTGACTACTGTTTTATTTCGTAATTGCGTTTCGCTTCATGCATGGAATAATTATTAATAGAGCATTTGATATCATTCAATTGAAATTCAAACAAAGTTTAAGCATCAACGATCAAATAAACTAAATATGTTAGCACAATACAAAGAAGCTTTGCATCAGAACACTTAGTTGAATCTTTTGAATTTATGTTCCTGTCTTACAGCGACAGCTGCAGTGAAAGTATCTTTATATCGTAAAGTAAGTTTTACAAGTCTATACGGTATAATATATGAAACCATTCAGAACAAAAAATCAACAGTCTTTGTAATTCATTGAAAACTGTTTTTATTTTCATGCTGAAATAATTAAACAATTTATACATTATTATTTCATGTAACTAAGGAGGCACAAAGCATCGTAATCATGGACTGGAATAATAAACTTTTTATAACAGTGCCATTCAATGACGAAGAAGATAAATGCTGTAAAAAACATTCGCTGTAATAAACATGGAACAGAGAAGTGTTCGGAGATGTAAAAACTTAGAAGAATCGTTTACACTGGACGATAAAGACATTCAGCTATGCCATTCCAACTTTAAAGCGGTTTCTTCGAAGGCGAAAATAATAAATCATAAAATTGATTTGGAAATTAACAATTTAGAAAATATTGTAAATGCTGCACTTCCAAATTACTTGGACAATTAGTTATCAGCAATTTGTACCTTTTACTTACTCTCTTATACTTTTTAGATCATGGACAGGATTTTCTTTGAAAAGAAATACCAATTGCCTCAATTAGTCAATAACATGCAAGCTATTATATTCATACAACTAAAAAACTTTTCCAACATGTTGTACGCGTAAAAGTGGTTTAACTAACTTTTTAAAATTATTTTATATCTAAAAAAAAAGGATAGAAAGGACAAATTGCCGAAAAAAAGAACAAAGTTATTATTCTATATATATTAACTGTAGTGGGTTGTTACGTTTGTCAATCAATGTTGTGAGGCAAAGTTTGACCTTATTGAGGGTTTACGATACAGTTACAGGGGAGGTAGTGACGTTGCTAACGAAAATGTTATTTTCGAAATGTCAAACATTGACATACCGGGAAAAGATGCATCATTCGACTATTTTATACGCTCGTCAATATTTTAACGGGACGTATTTGGTATACAAATTATAGCATACAAATGTCCGGCGTCCGTCTGTCCGGCTTAAACAAATCGCACCGTAATTTGGGAACAACTGATCCAAATTTCATGAAACTTGAGACTGTTGTTTTTTTATGATGGCCAAACGATCTGTATACTTTTTGGTGAAAAGTCAGATTAAAACGTTTTGAGTTGAGGGACTCTGTAACTAATACAGGGGTGTGTTTTGTTCACATGTCGCACCGTATTTAAAAAACGATTTATGATTATAACTTAAAACTGTACACACTTCATATTCATATTAATCTGAAGATCTGTATACTTTTTAGTTATAATTAAAAACAAATCTTTTAGAGTTATTGAGTTTTTTGGTAAAAAGAAAGATTTTTTTCCACATATCTCAAAAACTAGTCATGATTATTGGATAAAACCTGACACACAAGACGGCAGGCGTATCATGCGCTCATGGCATGGCAGTTAAATTATGCTTTAAACAGGTTTAACTTGAAAACGATTACATGGACCCCTCTTTTTAAATTTTTGTTAAAAATTAATTATTTCCAAAGAATTGTTGTTTATATGAAGAGTATATTTATGTAAAGAAGACTTTTATAATGTTAGGTTTTTTGGTTTTTTTTTACAAAAATCCGCTTATGTTTATTTGGTGCAACAAAACAGTTAATCGTGTTTATCCAAAGGATAGATATGTTCACTAAGCGAAATTTAGAACAAATGTCATAAATTTCCACCTCTTTTATCTCAAGTAGCACATGAAGGTTAATTTTTATTACATTTTTTAAATTGTTTAAGTGAAAATAGCTTGTATCCAAAAATCATTATGGATCGAAACTGTATCGTATGCCGTTTAGGGAACGAGAGATTCAAATTGTGTGTATGTATGTATGTGTTTGTTTAGAAATGGTTTATGCTATAAAAAAAAAAAGAGCTGTAAAAACATGTAGAAACGTACAATGCCATGACTAAAAAAGGACAAACAGACAAACAAAGCATAACATAGAACAATAAAGACTGCGCAATATGAACCCTACACACACACTGGGGAGGTTATCAGTTGGTCCGGGAGGGTAAGCAAATCCTGCCTCACATGTGGCAATCGTCTTTTCAAAATGTTGTATGTCTTAGTTATCTATGCTGTTATAATTTATCTAAAATCAATTCTGTATAATTATCATTGCTTGACTAGAACATGATCAGACTTTTTTTTACTCAATGATATAAATCTAGTGATGTCTGAGTTGAATAGAATGAACATGATATTTGTTAGGCAAATGACAACGGTCTTGTTAGGCAAATGACAACGGTCTACCATTCTCGACTGTTTACAATCACATAGTTTACCTATTAAAATACGTGGACTGTTTTATAGAAATAATTACCTTCCTTCACTTCTTTCTTCCCATAAACATATCATAACTAGTCGCATCGGTTGGGCGTAACGATCAAATCTCGTACTGCGCGAGTGTAGTACAGTCTAGATGTTCAAAAAAACGCCGCTACATTATTTGGAGCCGTCCTCATTGTTCCTTTTGATGATATGTTGGAAAGAAGTGTTTCTGCTGTATTCTAACATACTCACATCTACCAATGAAAAATTCCTGCACTTTCTTCCAGGAAAGCCGTAGCCTACATTAGTTTGCTTTTTCATTTGCATGTACATGAAATATTTGCCACTGAACGTTAAACAAGCAACAATCAATCATCAACTAATTAAGATAAGGACATAAATGTTTACTCCTTCATAATAAGGATGCTTGATATATATATATGATATTTTTTATCTGATCGAAAAAAATCGTAAAAAGTACTGATATGTATAAAAAAAAAATATCGTCTTATCCGAATTCGGATAACCACCAAGAAGATTTAATCTTGAATATAAATATACTTATCCGAATTCGGATAACGATCGTCATTGTATACCAAACTCTGTGAGGTCATACATTATTCTTATCCGAATTCGGATAAGGATCGTCATTGCATACCAAACTCTGTGAGGTCATACATTTTTCTTATCCGAATTCGGATAAGGACGTCCTAGCATACCAAACTCTGCGAGTTCATACATTGTTCTTATCCGAATTCGGATAAGGATCGTCATTGTATACCAAACTCTATGAGGTCATACATTTTTTCTTATCCGAATTCGGATAAGGATCGTCATAGCATACCAAACTCTGTGAGGTCATACATTTTCCTTATCCGAATTCGGATAAGAACAGTTATAAGTCCTTGATAATGAGTATTATGTATTCTATCCAAATTCGGATAACATTAGTTTATGTACGATTCCCGATCTAAACAGTAATAATTCGAATATTAATTCTTCTTGTCTTCTTGTCTAAACTCAGATAACAAAATGACTACTGCAATTTTACTGTTGAGTCCAACATATAAAACTTTTAAGTGTCGCCTACCAACATCGGCTTATTTTAGAAATCTCGCTTATCCAAAACTCCTATTGACTTGAGCATAGGGAAATGCTCAAAAGCAATTGGAAGCTGTTCAATCTTAAATTTTCGAAAGGAAATACCTCCCATCAGATGTCATTCAATCACTCAAGTTAAAGTGTTCCAAACCATTCTCAAGAGTAGACGAACAATTTGGAGAAAAAAATCCTTTTGAAAACTGTTTGTTAGTTGAAGTAAATATTTGGTACATTAAAGGAATCTACAAAACATCTAACTGTTTTAATCGAACTGATTGTTTGATATCTTTAAAGTATGGAAATTAAATTAGATTCAAGATATTCATTTTCACTGTTAATCATCTTCGACGTCAAATGAGTCGTCGAATTAGACTCAAGACATTTAAATATATATTTCTAATCAGTTGTGACATATTACAGTATCTTTGCAATACACAATAAGTTTGGCCTCGCTCCGATCTTACATAGATGGAACTAATGAATAAACCTCGAAGACAATAGTACACAAAACATCTTTATTTTAATGTCACAATACCATTATGTATGATGACTAAGAATTTGTCGAAGAGGAAGAAGTATGCGTAAATCAATTGTTTAATGGATTCAAACAACGAACATACTTATTGAACATGTCAAGTGTGAAATTGAACGGTATTGAATAGAGGGTTGCTGCTCACAAGGAAGCTATCAAACCAATAGTTCCAAATGGTGAAGGTTAAATCATCCCTTCGTAAATTTTTACGGACGCCACCACGAGTAGATTAACCGTTATGGAATAACCGTTGTACAGATAATTTCGGATAGGTTCCTCACGTTCTTACTATAAATCCCCTTCTCTTTCATGAATATGACCAACCGAAGTAGACTATTTACCGGATTTGTTATAAAATGAGCAACACGACGGGTGCCACATGTGGTTCAGAATCTGATTACCCTTCCGGAGTACCTGAGATCACCCTTAGTTTTTGGTGGGGTTCGTGTTGCTTATTCGTTAGTTTTCTATGTTGTGTCATGTTTAATATTGTTTGTCTGTTTGTCTTTTTCAATTTTAGCCATGGTGTTGTCGGTATATTTTCGATTTATGAGTTTGATTGTCCCTCTGTAACTTTCTTTTTTGGACTAGTATCATGGTCCCAGAACGAACTGAAAAACAATATCAAAGAAGAAGAATGGGTTTAATACATTCATTTCTCACAAATGTAGAAGAAAATGATTACAAGTTTCGTCGATAATGCCGTGCTCTACTCCGGCGTAAAACAGCATGCAGTCTTGTTCACTAGAATAACTGCTGTTCGGTTGACCAGAAGCAAAAGCTTTGTACTTCATCTTGGTCATTTTTCCATTTTTCAACCACCTCCAGTCTCCGCCAGGGACGTATCTGTTTATGTTACGACCTCCGATATAGAAGCTTATCCCTTTGAGGCAAAATCATCATACAAATTAAAATTTTACAATTCGTACTTTGCTATGTGTAGTAGAATAACATAAATATAAATATGAATATTTAGATTTATCAGTTATGCTATAATATGATAATTCAGAATCTTTAAAATTGTTGAGATAAACAAAACTATATTGTATTCGCGATTTCAAGTATAAAAATGTAATTTCCATCACATCATTCATATTTTGTCGCAGGTGATCGGGAAATTTTGTGTTATTGCAATTAAGAATTACCTGTGGTCTTCAGGTTACAAGCGATATTGACAATCATATATAACTAATACCTAACGTGTGCTTCATTGTATACTCAATGTGTTCTATATACCGTCTGTCGTTTCGATGTTTTGATCAAGCAGAATAAGGAACTAAATAAGTAACAGAAATAAAAAAAAAAACAACACCTGCTAGTGACTTAGAGATGTATATACCATTTGAACATTATCTGAGATTCTATGGAAAAACCAACATGCTTGACAGAGATGCATAATTGACGGTTTGAACTATTGATAATGTATTTTCCGTATGCAAGCGACCTAAGCGTGACCCTGTCGTAAAAATCCGGTGAATGCAATACGAATTGTTCTGTCATTAAAATAAACTATTAGCTGATGGAACATGTTATACATGTGCTCAATATTCATATTTCTTTGTTGATTGTTTACTTTAAATTCACAATCGGTTACTACGGCTTCAAAACACGACATTTGATTAGCTGCCGTATTTTCACATCATAACAGACAGAGAGAAAAATAATTGACGATAATACGATATAATTACATTAGATGTATGTTTCATTAAAATATTTTATTCTGATTGGCTACACTGCAATATCGGGTTATTTCTTAGCCAACTTTATTACACAATAAAATTTATCATTCATGATAAAATGAGGTCTTACAATAAAGTGCACATGTAAATTAAATAAAACCTTGATAAAAATCGTGTGTATTATAATTAACTATAAGTATTGAATGCTTCTTTCTGTAACTTCATAGGGTTGTAAAAGCGTTGACCGTGTGCACATTTTAGGAATGAAACAATTTTTTAAAAAAGCATGTGAACACCACAACAATTTAAGGTAGAACCGACGACAATAATTCGAAGTGGGAACAGAAGCGTCCACAAGTTACACATTACAATATAAGTACGTATCAGCTGTTACCATTTCAAAATGTCATGCATGTACATAGTTGCGTTACCTAAACCTGAAAATGGGAAACGAAGAAGATAGATGGAAAAGACGATAGGCATTCTTTCGTCAAGTAATGGAGACATGGGTATTAAAGATGACGATTTTTACTCTTGTTGATGTACTTTAGCTAGAGGAAATAGGAATACCTTTGCAAAAAATCATGAAGAAAAAGGAACGGGGTGTATAACTTTAGACCCAAAAAATCAAATTCATACAAAACCACAGGGAAAAAAATGTATGTTTCATGCTGTCTATTATCCCAGTAATGACATCATCAACATAAAAAAGTAAAATTACAACAAAATTATTGAGCAAAATTATAAACGAAAAGTCCCTAATCAAATGGCAAAATCAAAAGCTCAAACACATTAAACGAATGGATCCCAACTGTCTTTCTTTTCTGACTATTAAGGCATTTTCTGGTGTCGAAAATGGTGAAATAAACCTTAAATTATAGATATAAAAATTCACACTTGTAAAACAGTCGCTTACAATTCAATTAAATTGACAAAAATGTTTGAACAAAACAAACAAAGTGTTGTAATAATTAGTTGCCATCTAATGGATTTATTGAAAATGTATCATTAACAGTTTTATAAAAGCACGATAATGTCTTGTTGAGTCATCAGATATATAATGTGGGACGGCAATTGTAAAATTGAGAATGTCAAAGAGACAAAAACCCGACCATAGAACAGACAACAGCAGGTCACCAATAGGTATTCAATGTAGCGAGAAATTCCCGTACCTGGAAGCGTTCTTCAGCTGGCCTTAGTGATAATGAACGCCATAAAAACTAACCATATGTGTTTACATAAATATATTTGATCCCATTCGGCCAGGCAAAGGTCACGCTGCTCAGCAAAACTGGTGTGAGTTTTGAAGAAAAAAAATAACATATTCTGTAATGAAATAAATTCAAACAGACATACAATGACATAAATGAAAAAAAAAAATTAAAAAAATTCATTTAGATTTTTTATGTTATCTGAAGTAAATAAACTCATCATAGATCCCAGGATTACAATTTTATATATACGCCAGACGCGCGTTTCGTCTCCAAAGAGTCATCAGTGACGCTCGAATAAAAAAAAATGTTTATAGAGCTAAATAAAGTACGAAGTTGAAGTGCATTGAGGACCAAAACTTCCTAAATGTTTGGTACATAACGGTTTCTAAAAAGCAACTTACTAGTTAAATCAATCTGATTGTTTGATATCTTTAAAGTATGGAAACTAAATTAAATTCAAAATATTCATTATCACTGTTAATCATCTTCGACGTAAAATGAGTCGTCGAAGTAGACATACTTAATACATTTAAATATATATTTCTAATAAATTGTGACATATTCATGATATTGCAGTATGTTGGCAATACACAATAAGTTTTTCCTCAGCTCCGAACTTAGACAGTCAGGGGCATTACTTAAACAAGTAACAATTAAAATTACCTACACAAGTAATGTTGAAAAATATAACTTATATAAGTAACTTTTCTGAATAATATTTTTATAGGTGTCCAATAATACAGATTTGACTAACTTTAACAAATTTTCACAGTCATCTGGTTATTTTTCCCATGAAATATAAAATCTAATTCTTCTGAAACACTAATTAACTGTCTGACGCACTTATCTTTCATACCGACGCTTCTTGGTCAAAGATTGGTCTCTTGGGACTATTAAATTATCATTTCCATCCAAAATCTTGAAGGTAGACTGATATAAATAGATAGATACTTGAGAATTAATTAAGACTTGAAGTTATTTATAATTTGTAATCAAAATCAATCACATATGTTCCTAAAATAAGTGTAATTACTATTTTTTTTTCACAAATGTATAAAATAACTTATTCAAGTCATATTTTTGTCATTATTTTTAAACTAACCCTTTATTTCTATACTCCTCTCAAATAGAATACATTCTTTGTTTTATGATATAAAGTGATGTAAAAATTCATGAAAACTACATTTAGTCTATGTTTATATCAAAAATTAAAATAACTCTATTAAGTAATTTTATTATATTTAGAAACAAAAATTACTTAATTAAGTAATTTTAAAAAATAACTTGTTTAAGTAACGCCCCTGACTGTTAGATAGATAGATCTAATGAAAAATCTCAAAGACATTAGTACACACAACATATGTATTTCTTATGTCACAATATCAATAATGTATGTTGACTAAGAAGTTGTCGAAGAAGAAGAATATTTTATGTGTAAATCAATTGTTAAATTGATTGAAACAATGAAAATATGTGTTGCACATGTCATGTGTGAAATTGAATGGCACCGTTTTCTTTGTAGTCAGCAATTATATGTTCACAGGAAATCTAATAACTACGATCATTATCTTTTCATTTAATAAATAAAACATTTTGTGGAAATACTTCGGATTTTCTATCCCAAACATAGACATTAGAAGCCAATATGATGTAACCTTTTTAATTGTTTTATGAACACTTTCTTCACTTTTTTTATGAACACTTTCTTCACCTTTTTTATGCGAACATCGCTGCTAAAGCCGTGTGTACATGAAATGCGCTTAATGCAAACAACATTTAATAAGTCTTTTTTGTAATAAGACAAGGTGTTGAATCAAGGCTAATATGTTAATAACATTAACACGACTCGATGTGAAAAGCATCACAGAACTAAAAATATAAACATACATTAAAAATAAATGTATGTTCCCAATCTCTACAAGCATATGCAAAACGATTAGATATAACACAATATACAACCAAACACACAACAGAAACAACAGGAACGTCATAGATTAATACATGACATTTGGATATACCAATACCGAGACACGTCGTCAAGCAATACGAATTTACACTGGACTATGCAATCATAGTCGGGAAAAGGGTACGTTCTGTACTACGTAGAAAGGCAACATCAATGTTAAACTACAATCTGAGACGTGTGTAAAACGTCGTCGTTAGTTAGGTTATACATGTTATACACAGATACATCGTATATATCAACCCATTAATGTTTATGTTGATCACAGGTACGTATTGAGATATGTAAACATCGTACGACAGAGCAGAAGGTATGTCACTGCTGAGAAATGGATTGATAGTTGGGAAGTTGAAATCCTCCCGTTTGTCATTGATTGTAGTGTGAAGTCGTCAATCTCAGTCAATATTGAGGAAAATATCAAGGTATGCCGCTGTCCCTCCAGTATCAGTAGTATCCTTAAGTTCACTTGGATAAATAAAATGCAAAATATATGTTTTCAGTGAGAGGACATCATCAATATATCTGAAAGTAAAAATAAAGAATTGTATAAGGTGCTCCTTCTGTTTGTCTTTTAGAAGATTCTGAATGAATTCTGAGTCATACGAGTACACAAACAACTTAGCTAGATTTAAATATCAATCCTCAAAACTCAACATTACATGTCAGTTCCGACCTACCGAATAATAATCTGATGATATCACCAATAGTCGACATTCATAAGTATCAACCCAGTTATATAAAGAATGAAATCAACACAATATAAATCTATTACCTTTTGCAGTGCTTTCGATGAATTTGTCAGGAATGCTCAAAATTAAAAAATTGAAAGCCAAATACCAAAACACTCAAAGAGCTGTCTAATTATAAGGACTCAAAATAAAGCCAACACCATCGACGATCAACTTCACCTGAAGGATTTGAATCCTTAATTTCTTTATACTGCAATTTTTTTAAACGGACATTTTACGAAAGTTTTTCATAAGAGATTTCAGTAGATGTGTAGCTTAGCTGATGATACTCTTGACCTTTATCAATACGTTATATTGGCAGATGGATATTACCCATTGTTGTTATTTTGAGCGATGTTTTAAATCAGTATTAGTGAGGGTATCTACAGGGTAAACAAGATACATGTATTGACATATTGTAGATCCATGAAAGAACATCTGTATATAACAATAATATTCGCTTTCAATTAAGTGATAACAAAATCAATATAATTACCAATCATAGAAATAGTCAAAGGTCTAATTTCAGTGTTGGATGCTTAACCTTGTAGATTAAGTTTACTAAAATGATCGATATGTTTACCAGTATCTTTCTAAATCTCCGGACACGTTATATAGAATCTTCTTGAAAATGAGAATGTGCTATCCCGTTTAAATATAAACCACACTTGTACAACACAACTTCGAAGCAAATCTTTATATCTATGGATAAATTTAGTTAAAGGTAAGAGTTCTTTGTGGTAAAGAGATCCCTCATTTACTTATTTACCAGTAAATAAACTCATCATAGATACAATGATCAAAATTTTATAATTAAGTCAGACGCGCGTTTCGTCTAAAAAAAAGACTCATCAGTGACGCTCGAATCAAAAACATGTTTAAAGACCGAATAGAGTACAAAGTAGAAGAGCATTGAGGACCAAAAATTCCTTAAAAGTATTGCCAAATACTGCTTAATGCATATATTAAGTTCGTCAAGTCTAAAATAATACAACAGACACAAACAGCATTTGAGGTTTGACATATATTCCCCGTAAGATTGTCCCAAAGGAACATTACTTTTCCACAAAGGAACGATAACTGTAGGGAAAGCAAAATCATTTTAGTTAGGAGTTAACCTTGTGAAATTGATCTAGATCTTTGAAAGGATAGTGCAAAGCTCTGATTCCTTTCACGGATTTGGCTATACTTTTTGGACCTTTTGGATTACAGCTCTTCATCTTTTATATAAGCCTTGGATTTCAAATATTTTGGCCACGAGCATCACTGAAGAGACATGTATTGTCGAAATGTGCATCTGGTGCAGGAACATTAGTACCGTTAATGTTATTACTACCACTGGGTGTATGCCTCTGCTGGTAGACTGCTAGTCCCCGAGGGTATCACCAGCCCAGTAGCCAGTACATCGGTACTGGCATGAAAATACGGATTTTTTGTGATATTAAAATCTACTGTTACAAAATGTTAGAAAACTATTACAAATTAAGGAATGTATCTCCCTAATGCAAAGCTCTGATTCCTTTCACGGATTTGGCTATACTTTTTGGACCTTTTGGATTATAGCTCTTCATCTTTTATAAGCCTTGGATTTCAAATATTTTGGCCACGAGCATTACTGAAGAGACATGTATTGTCGAAATGCGCATCTGGTGCAGGAAAATTGGTACCGTTAATGTTATTACTACCACTGGGTCGATGCCTCTGCTGGTTGACTGTTAGTCCCCGAGGGTATCACCAGCCCAGTAGCCAGTACATCGGTACTGGCATGAAAATACGGATTTTTTGTGATATTAAAATCTACTGTTACAAAATGTTAGAAAACTATTACAAATTAAGGAATGTATCTCCCTCATCCAAAGCTCTAGTTCCTTTCACGGATTTGGCTATACTTTTTGGACTTTTTGGATTATAGCTCTTCATCTGTTATATAAACTTTGGATTTCAAATATTTTGGCCACGAGCATCACTGAAGAGACATGAACTGTCGAAATGCGCATCTGGTGCAGGAAAATTTGTACCGTTAACGTTATTATAAACGTTAATATTTGATTTATTTTTAGTAGGTTCCATTAATTAAGACAGTTCGTAGTTAGCGACAAAATATAATCAAGATAACGGTAAGTATTATTGAATTTATCAATGTAATGCAATTTAGATGGGTTTTGACTGTCGTATGTTATTGACACTCTCCACACATCTCCACAAAGCTGTACAAATTACCAAACAAACTTGCTACTTCGTTCGTTAGAATTTC
The DNA here is from genome assembly GCA_019925275.1 of Mytilus edulis. NCBI lineage: Eukaryota > Metazoa > Mollusca > Bivalvia > Mytilida > Mytilidae > Mytilus > Mytilus edulis. Next base: position 47,775,019 of record CM034358.1, read on the forward strand.
GAAGAGATAATTTCAACTTAACTACTAGTATTTGGAACCTTTTGTTAAATAACTTCCTAGCTTGTAAGAAGCAAACCTCTGTCCTATCAATTATGATCGGGATAGCATATCAATTGACATATATTTATCTCATTTGCAGAGTAAGTTGGATTGTTGCTATTCACAATCGAGGAGGAATTCACAATATGAAGAATACTTAATTGCATCAGTGATATTCTTTATTCAAAGATATATCGGCAAGATGTTTATATCAAAGACACACAATCTTGATATACTGGTATGTGAAATTTGGTGATAATGCTTATTTCATGTTGCATACCAAGTCTTTGGAACTTTGTTTGGTATGTTTAAAAGAGACAGATTTTTTTTTATGATGTTTGAAATTAATACTAAACAAAACTTCTGCGGTATGGTCTTTTAAAGTGGAACCTAACACTACATGGAGATAACTCTGTAAAATCAGCTAAACTTTTTAATCACGTTGTATTGTTAAAGAAATATCAAGCTTCTCATTGATCAAAATTTGTGTTTGTCAAATTGCTATATATCCAATCATTTTTTTCCGAGAAAGTGATTAGTTCAAGTTTTTTGAAATTTTATATTTTTTCAAAAGGGTCAAAGTAAATATTTTGTCAAAATTTTATAAAAATTAAACGAGCCAAAATAATTTTAGTCAAGGTCAATGAAGATGTTGTGTAACACCTTAATCAGGAGCCTGTAATTTAGTGGTTGTTGTTTGTTTATGTGGTACATATTTGTTTTTTGTTATTTTTTTTACATAAATAAGGCCGTTAGTTTTCTCGTTTGAATTGTTTTACATTGTCTTATCGGGGCCTATTATAGCTGACTATGCAGTATGGGCTTTGCTCATTGTTGAAGGCCGTATGGTGACCTATAGTTGTTAATGTCTGTGTAATTTTGGTCTTTTGTGGATAGTTGTCTCATTGGCAATCATACCAAATCTTCTTTTTTTATATTAATACTATAATAGTACTTCGAATCTGTATGATTTGTTTTTGTAAACTTAACATCATAATTACATGGTCTATGAATGTCTTCATTGAACTCGTTAATTGGATTTTTACGACTGATTTGTTCTGGTTACATTCAAACAAACACGCTCAAGATAATATTTCAATTGATGTTTCTTCAATAAGCTAATTCTTTCGTTTTCTAAATAGTATTTAAAATAGTTAGTGTTTACTGTTAATGTGTTTAACACTTAGCTTAGAGTGTTATAACAGGTTTTATTTTCGAAGACATATTAAAATATTGAAATTCATAAACAGCGTTAAAGGAATCGTACAAATTTGAAAACCATGGTTGATTTTTCTGTTGTGTTTTTCTGTGTTATATTTTCAATAGGATGTGCACAGCTGAATGTAGTAAAACGTAAATTTGTAACAACAAAAGATAGAAGAATTATTCCCAATAGGACAACAGTCATACAACAAATGACCCCGTCTCCAGCGGTATGTGCGTCTTTTTGTTCCATTCAGGAAATATGTTGCTGTGCAAGTTATGATACGAAAACAATGCAGTGCAATCTAGATGAATCTTGCTGCCCAGAAAGTGAACTTTCAGCAGATGCACTGATGTTGACAAAGTCAAAAGGTAATAATATATCCTATTCTTTTTTCTCGATTTAGTATAAATTAACCTCAATAATGTAAAATGAAAGTATAAAAACATGTACAAACGTTAATAAGGTCACATGACAATCAATGTTTTAGATTTTAAAACTTAATTAAGATAAAATGAGGTTGGCTATCCAATATAGTGCCAAATTTGTTTGAATGAAATTAAAAAGAGCCCATATATTAAACCAAGATTATGCTTTTGTCAATTTGTTCTTTCTTATTGTGTTTACCAAGGGTTTTACATATACTGATGTATCAAATTAACCAAAAATCTGATAGACCAAAACGAAATACAAACCATACAAATTACAAAGAACAAATGTATAGATACAGTGCACGACTAGAACACAAAACATACATTATTCACAAGAATAATAAACTTTCAAAACTGTTACATCAAAATGGTAGATGTATAACAGCAAGTTACAACTATCACTATAAAAGATTATCCGTGTAAAATGAGTGACAAAATATGCTGATGCTTGCAAGGGTCCCTCCCCAGAGGTCTTATTACATATACGAATATCGGGACCGGCACACGCTTTATGTATGTTCAACTAACAAACTGTATTCAAATAATTTTAACCGCAACCAAATTCGGGAGATTCAGTGTCAATGTATTCGCATTCAATAATAGGGCAGAGTGGGCGCACTGTACGAGAACATGAAATAAAAGATTATCCCCAACAAGGAAAGAAGGTCATTTACAGAGGGATGTCAGGCTAATGACCAAGAATTGTATGGTGACTATGTATGTGACATTCAAGAAGGCAGATACTCCAATAAAAATAGAATTTCGAATACCGAAGATAATAACACAGAGGAAGTTATTGGTGAATAAACAAAACAACTGAAAGTGTATTTAAAAAATCAACACACTACACTCCCAACTGCTTAAACAGTAATATTTGATGAATCTAATTACAGTCGCCTCATAATTCAGGACCATAGTATAATTTGTTTAGCGGTATCAGGCACCACTCTTGGTCAAATTGACAAACCTGTTTGTCAATCTGAAATAATAGTTAATTCTGGCTATGTTACCAATATGATTTTATCATTAGGGACAAATGATATCAGTAAGTGACACCGAGTAAAAAACGGCAAATCTGACGACATACATAGATACATAATATACCAATGATCAAAATGCACGCATAAGTATCTGCAGTTTTCGACCAAGAAGAGGTAAGGGTACCACTGTACATGCATTGAATACAGCAGCGAAAGCCTGTCAATAGCTGTGAAAAATATTTACAGTATTGTAAACTCAAAAATACAACAATGGAATGCAATAGGTAAATACTGGTAATGTCACTTTACGACAAATATAATAGTATTTTCTGTATGATCTTGTTCGGACACTAGAGGTTTTAATCAATTAAAAATGGCTACATAATAACAATTAAAAAAATTCTGTCATATTCCTGAATTGTTACATGTATTACCTCATGTACCTTATGTAAAAAAAAATGGCGTATTAAGGTGGTACCCAATACCTTGACTAAAACAAATTTGGCTTGTTTATTTTTCATAAAATTTTGACAAAGTATTTACTTTCACCCTTTGACAAAATTATAAATTTAAAAAAAAAAATTGAACCAATCAATTTATCAGAAAAATTGCACTGGTTATATAGCAGTTTGACAAACTCTAATTTTGATCATCGAGAAGTTTATCATTTTCTTAAAAACAAAACGATAATTTAAACGTTTAGCTGATTTTACAGAGTTATCTCCCTGTAGTGTTAGGTACCACCTTAAACCTGGTTTATAGCTATCTTAACCTCTCAGTTGTATGACAGTATAATAAACATATAAAATTGTCAAAACTAATGGCATATCAGTCAACTTTGTTTATTTTGTAATTTATATCCCAATACAAACAACTGACTATTTCAACAACGAAAAACAAATGGGGGTGATCGCAATTCAAGCTTGTAATTTATTCTTAACTAAATGATGACCGCCGTAAGGGGGTCATATAATGCTGTGTATGATATACAATTAAAGCACGAATAATAAAAAAAAAGTTTACAATTTTCTTTTTCTTTTTTAGAATATTCAGTATCAATTTGCATGTCATGTACCAATCACTAAAATATTAAATAGATATAGAAAGATGTGGTGTGAGTGCCAATGAGACAACTCTCCATCCAAATAACAATTTAAAAAAGTAAACCATTATAGGTCAATGTACGGCCTTCAACACGGAGCCTTGGCTCACCCCGAACAACAAGCTATAAAGGGCCCCAAAATGACTAGTGTAAAACCATTCAAACGTGAAAACCAACGGTCTTATCTATATAAAAAACCAAAAACGAGAAACACGTATAAATTACATAAACAAACGACAATTACTGTACATCAGATGCCTGACTTAGGACAGGTGCAAACATTTGCAGCGGGATTAAACGTTTAAATGGTACCAAACCTTCTCCCTTTTTCTGAAACAATAGCATAACATCACAGAAAAACACAAGATAAAATATAAATTGGCAGGCTTAACTCAATCAAAAAACGTAAATTAATACACTATGAACGAATAAATTTGATCTGCGTTATCTGAATGCAAATGCACAGTTAATAAAATAGTAGGGACAAACATTCAAGGCCAAAAAGCAAACAAACAAGTCCAAACAAAGCCAAGGCAAGACACCACTGCGAAATATTTAACCCTTCGAAAATAATCACTTTTGAAAAAAAAAAAACGGTTTTAATAATACAGGTAAATCTTGAAGTTTATACAAATGTAGTAAGAAGAAGTGAAAATTAGAAGATATTCCGAATAATCAAAGCTGGTATATAGACAAGATCTATATTAATATAAAATAACAAAAAACAGCTAGTTAAAAGCCAAAAACAATTAATAATAAAAAAATTCAGGCATCAGAGACTAAAATCAACTAAAACACATCCCAGGGATTTAGTATTTTAACGTCATGAACAGTCAGAGAAGACATCACTTGTGCAATGCCAAAAATAAATGTATCAGTGAGGAGCGACTTCTATAGAGATAAAAATTAACGTGTCTGTGTCTCTATACATCCCGCCTCAAAAAAAGATACAATTTAGTTATGTTTTAATTTGCTAATGATAAAATCGATATTAGTGCCAATGTAAACTATATTCAGAGATCTAATTACAATATTGGTACGATAACCCTTACTTATAAGTTTGTTTAAAGGTTCGACGAGTTTACAAGGATCACATAGTGATTTCCTCGCTTTAAGTACAATATTACCATAAAATTTAAGATGTGAAATACCATTTTAATAAGTTTTCTACAGGTTCATTCAAATTTACTAATCAAATCTTTGTATCTATGAAAGAATTTAGTAAAAGTTTTAAGTAATTTATGGTATCGAAATCCCTGACAACAATTTCCCAGTGACGCATTGATTACGTTCGTTAAAATCTATGACATCAGAACACACACGGGCAAACCGTAGGAGTTAGGATATATAAACACCGTATGATGGGGCCAAAGGCACATCGCCGTTTAAAAAAGGAAAATTAACAATAGGAAATGAAAAATCGTCTCTTTTGTCGTAAATTTTGGTATGAAGTTTCCCGTTTGAAATTGAAATGTATCAATCTAGAAAAGGACAACTGCTGCTGTTTATGTTAGATTTAGTTAAAGTAAGTTCTTTTGGGTAAATTTCGGAAGAATATTTAGAGAACTCTGGATTATTCAACGAAAAAATATCATCCAGTTAAAGGTAGGTATTTTTGAATGTATCAACCAAATTTAACAATGATGGGTCTTTACTGAGTTTGGTCATAAACTGAGATTCATAGCAATATAGAAATAAATCTGCTATTAAAGGGGCACAGTTAGTGCCCATAGGAATACCTACGTACATAAATGTCAACAGCATTATAAGGACCATCAAAAACATGTATTTAATCTAAAACCTCTAAAGAATTTTTAACACTCCAGAAATAATTAATACCATTATTTTCATAAGCTTTATTACAAAAGTTAATAACCAGCTCTTTGATAGTAGTGAGGGAGGAAGTTAGAAGCACTGATAGATTAGTAGTAGAACATTTACTCAAAGCGGAGATGAAACGGAATTTAAATGTTTTTTTGTGTAATTTCGGTAACCAGTACATGTTAGGGACTTTCAAATGTTCGGAAGATGCTTTAAGCTGAGTAGTGGCAGTGGTATGCTTGTTAACGATTTGTCTCTCTGTGGTGTGCACTGACCTGCATGTAGAGGCATTTGATAATTTCGTTTTGAAGACCTTCCATGTAGTATATGCGTCACACCACCATTACATTATTGGCTGCCTTGTCTGCCGGTACAAACACAAACTGCTCTGCGAGTACCTTGAGTTTATTTTTTAATCTAGAAATGGGAATATCATGGTTCCTATTATTAACTTCAGAATTGTTTTCTAAATAAGATATTCGAATATTAACAGTATTCATAATTTTATTCACTTAACTGTCTAAAGATTTTATGTCAGATTTTTCACGTTTGCACCAAATGTTACAGTAGGCAGACAGGGCGTCTTTAATGACCTGACGACACTGTTTCCAATCTATTATAGATGGAGGACGGTATTTCTGTCATTTCTTTAGCAAAGTTATGATCTCACGGTCTTCGACGGTGCTGAGGTCTCCTGTAATAACATGACCATAGGGAACATATTTAAAACTAGATGTTTCGCAGTCTCAAGTGGAAGGAACATTACTTTCTATATTGACGTCTTTTTCTAATGCTGTGCTAGTTCATTTACCTCTAAGTTCTTATTGCCAAGGATTTTGAACATTTAATCAAAATACACTTAAATGTATCGTTTTACGTCCGTAGCTATTTTACCTGTGTAGTAATTTAACTTTTGTTTCAGGAATTTTAAATTGCAGCTACTTACGATAGGGGTAAAATAACATACATACATGTTTTCTATTCATCATATAAAAATTAGACAAATAATTGCTGTAAGCTATGAAATTATCGTACGAATGTTTGAGGAACGATGTCTTGTTATTTGATCAATATTCTCTAAATAATTAATTATTTACTTTCAGTTTCATTCTCATGTCCAAATAGATGGTTAAATTACGAAAATAAATGTTTTTTCTTTAGTGAAGAGGAAAAAACGTGGAACGATGCTATGGTAAGTATTACGCTTCTAATTATTTGATATGTTGTTTCTGACATAGTTACATCCAATATAACTAGATTATTTTGAAAGAACTGGTAAATGTAGTTGTATGGCTAATAAAAAACATTAAAAATATTAGATTAATTACTAGTATATACGTCAGACATCGAGTTTTCAATTTCTAGTTTATATTGTAGTAAGTAACCCAATAATCGTAACTATTATATGTTTGATATGTTTGCATGGTTGCTGACTAGTTTTAATTTATCGCCTATTAGTGATTACCAGTGATGAAACAAATATTAACCAAAATATAAAAAATGGCTGATAATAACATGCTCTCTGCAACTGCAGTATCTATAGCTCACGATTTCCGGCAAAGGAACAGTTGACTCGTAGTTATTATTTTTATTCTAATATTTTGATTCAATGATATCATTCTTAATATTGGAATCCGTGGCAAAAATACAAACACTTTAAGACAAAAGTCGTACATAACTCCAGATTAATATTAATAATAGACCAAATCAAAACTAGGATTATTTCTTTTATCAATTGAAAAGTATCAACATACTGGTGTTCATTTGCGACTAGCAGTTAATATAATTTTTGTTTCAATAAAGGTTTCTTTATTAAAAACAGCTAAACTAAATGAAGATTGTATATGCACTGATAACATCATGTAAATAGTTTTCAAAAGTACCAGGATTATAATTAGTAAGCTTGAAGATAATGACATGCATTTACCTTTTTACTTTCGCATATGGTCCGTTTATGCAATTTTCAACGCCTATATAACATGTTCTCAATAGAATAGGAAAATATAAAAAGTGTCTAATGAACTTTAGAATCTACAAGAAAAGCAATTTTGGATTTACACTTCACGTGTACCATGCTTTAACTGTATTGTTTTATATTTTATAGTTTTGCATGTTCATTGAAAGTATATAAATTACAATCGTTACATGAAATAAGGCGATATGAATGACCAGTAAAATATGGTTATACAAGTTGATGTCTTTTATTATAGTTGACGTGCGAGCATTATAAGAGTAGACTAGTAGAAGTCAGTTCTAGTTGTGAAAACGATTTTTTGAAGATGACAGCAACTGCATATGGGAAATGTATGTATATTAAGAAAAAGGGGCGAAAGATACCAGAAGGACAGTCAAACTCAAAAGCCGAAAATAAACTGACAATGACATGTCTTAAAAAAAACAACAACAGACAAATAATTGTACACAAGACACAACACATAGAAAACTAAATACTAAGCAACACGGACATCCGAAACATATCATTTTTAAATATAAATGATGTATGTAATAGTTCTCCCATAAGGACGCAGTGTGTCAGTGTAAGATCACCCCGATTGCCGGAGGCCTGAGGGTGATCTAACACTGACACACTAAGTCCGAATGGGATAACTAAACTATTTACATCCCAGCTGTTTGAGATTAGACGAAAAACCATCTACAATTCATAAAATTTAGTTTAGAACGCCACACAACCATTATAATATACTTTTATATAATATATACCCTTTATGACCCCCGAACACGATGATTAAATATGAAACAATGTAAATTCGCCCCACTGGCCAATCGGTCCACACTATATTGCCACTTTATAAAAAGAAATGCCCCACTCTTGTTTACCGACTCGCCCACTTTTGAAAAGTGTAAATCATATAGAACAATCAGTCTGACAACTCATTTATTAACGAAAAGGGTTAAAACCCCACTGAATAAACTTCTGCAAACTCGCCTCATTTATATAAAAAATAATTAGCTCCCTTTCAGTATGTAAACATGGTAAAATTACTAAAATACTAAAAATTGGTATCGAGTCGTCCTTGTGTAGTGGTATGTTTCGTGGGTTGATATGCTCAAGGTCTTGAGTTCGAATCCCAGCATTTACATCCCAGCTCCTATGTTCTAACAGGGGTGATCTGAGCCGGATCACCCCTACTAGATCACCCCACTTTGAGTTTCTTTGTTATGCATGCTTTTCTTTGTTCTGTAACATTTTGGCGGGAATGTCAAATCCACTATAAAACTTATAATTAGATATACAATTATACGGAAAAGACTATCTATCAAAATTCACGTAGAAAAAATCCAGTGTATATGCTGGGATTCGAACTCAGACCTTTACCATATCAAGCCACGACACATACTACTACACCAGGACGACTGGATACGAACTATCAGTAATTTAACATACTTAAAGGAAGCAAGATATTTTATAAGTGGGGCAAATTGGCATACCTTTAATTTATTCAATGGGGTTTAAACCCTTTTCGTTAATAAGTGAGTTGTCAGACTGATTGTTTAATTTGATTTTACACTTTTTCAAAAGTGGGGCGAGTCGGTAAACAATATTTGGGCGATTTTTTTATAAAGTGGCGATAAAGTGTGGGCCGATTGGCCAGTGGGGCGAATTGACATTGTATGATATCTATTCATCGTTTTCGGGGGTCATAAAGGGTATAAATCATATAGTTATGATTAAAGTATATTATTATGGTTCTGTGGCGTTCTTAACGAGATTTTATGAATTGTAAATGGTTTTTCGTCTTATCTAAAACAGCTGGGATGTATGGCCATCGGGGTGATCTTACACTGACACACCGCGCCCTCATGGGATAACTAGTAAAGACACTGGATTTTTTCTACGTAAATTTTGATAGATAATTTTTTCCGTATAAATAATTATAAGTTTTATAGTGGATTTGACATTCCCGCCAAAATGTTACAGAACAAAGGAAATCATGCAAAACAAAAATACTTATGCTGGGGTGATATGGTAGGGGTTATCCGGCTCAGATCACCCCTGTTAGAACAAAGGAGCTGGGATGTAAATGTACTTGAACGTCATGTTTAAACAAATCAGAAAAAAAAAAGATTTACGATACCTGTCTTAATTTTTTCATATACAGTACGAGCATTCACGATTTGTTAGATTTGAATAAATTAACTAAACCTTTTCCATTTTTTTAAAGCTATAAACATTTTAATATAAGGAGCATTTATTATTACGAATAAATCGTGGATATCATCACGGTAATTTCCTACACATGGTGTCAAAATACGAAGTTCCGACAATTCGTCATGTATTCATACGCTAATAAAAGAAATAAAAGTAATACGCATATGTAATTTATTATTGTTGATATATTTTGTCTATGGGTTACAATACAGACACTACACTTTCCAATAGGATCCCCCTTTGCGGCTAAAACTGTGCCTCTGTTACTAGAAAGTTTCATGTAAAATGTATATCCCAGAACAAAAGTTTGATGTAGACTTCTTTTGTAATTAAAGGTCAAAATAAAGGGCTATGTGGCATATATTCAACATTGATATGCCCTGAATTTCGAAGAGTTTAAATTAAAATTCCATACTACCCCTATCTTAACTTTTGGACCTCCTAGTAATTGAATTTTAAGTCCTAACACTTTTGTTCTATACTGGTAACATTTTCAAGTTTTGTCTTTAATAGATGAAACACAGAAATCAGATCTTGGAAACAGTACGTAAAAAAATATATCTATGAATATTGTTTATCTCCTCAAAAGAGGCATGGCTTGTGAAACAGCTATACAAAATGCAATCAATAGGAATACCATGAAAAAACTAACACTCGATTTATCTTAACAACGTATACCAGATGGTGTTCTTTTCTACATGCATTAACTTTAAATAATTATTGTAGCGTACTGGCTAGGTGGAAGTGACAGACAAAGTGAAGATTATTGGATTTGGGTCTGTAGCCTGACAAAATTTATATTTACTGATTGGTCTGCAGGAGAACCAAGTGACGGGAATGGGGAAAATTGCGTTCGCATGTCGCTTGAACATGACTTCAAATGGGGGGATACTTACTGTGGCACAAAACTCCGATTCATTTGTGAAAAAAAAGTAAGTGTTTATTTATTTTGTAGTCAATTAAACATTTATCCTGAAACATGCAACGCTTTAAAAAATTATGTACGTGGGTAAATAATTTATATGACATATAAGATAAGGAAACTTGCATCTCTTTAAAATCTGTAGTCGATGCTCAATCAATGTTTCACAATGTTCGATATTAAAAAAAGCAAAAGATTTTTTTTTTAAACTTATTAAAAGGAGGATCGTCTTACATATACCCATCCTTAACATCTAAGATAACCCGCAGAGTTCGGTTTGATTTGTGTTTTGTATACGATTGTTTGTCTCTTGTTTTTCTTTTCTTTTTTCATGTCGTTGTCGGTTCATTTTCGAAGTATGATTTAATATGTCACTTTGGTATCACTTTTGTCGCTTTATTTAGCCAACATAATTATGGGTCTCGAAAAGTATTTGCAAAATAGCTGATCATCACATTATGTTTCAAAGAATGTATAAATGAGGTTTTGATTACTTTTTGTCAAATATTCAGAATCGTCTGGTATTATCCATGTAGTGCTTTTAAATTTATTACCCTCTTATTCTATCTTTCATTTGTAGAGTTGTATTACTTACAATTTAAAAAGCAATGTTTAAGTGCTAATAGTAAATGTATGAAAAATGAAGAGAGAACCATTTTCGACCAACTTTTCAATGACTTATACACATTTATATCTTTAAAACAAAGGACATGAATCTGTCATAAGTTTCTGCGTTTGTAATCTGTTTTATATAAACTATCAATGTATAACAGACTTTAAAATGCTTGTTATTTTAAAACAGTAGTCAACATAATTAAGAACACTGATTATTATCTATAATGTATAAACTTTTATCAGCTCTTTAAAGTTGAAATCTGGCTTTCGGGTTTTAATATATTTTGGCATCTACATTTGTAGCACGACTAAAAAATATACATGGAAATTGTAAAAATGTGCGTCTGACGTTGTGCATACATGTATATAACTTTTATACTATTATATACTACAACTTGGTCAATACCCTTATGTCAAAAAGCTTAATGTACCAAGTGAGGAATATTTCAGTTGCTGTTCATTCATTTGATGTGGGTTTTTTTATTTGATTTTGCCATTTGATTAGGGATTTTCCGTTTTGAATTTTCCTTGGAAGTCAGTATTTTTGTGAATTTACTTTTGACATAATGTTTTTTTTTTAGTTTTGGTCATGCTTTGACATGCTTTAAGTTTCCTTTATTTCACTTCTTTTATATGTTTCTTATATGTATCTTTCCTTATACTTATTTAATTCTAATCGTTCAATACATTTTTATTTCAGGGTTGAGTAATTGAATTAGAAAAGATAAGGCCTAGCAGCAAACATATTTTGAATGTCATTAAATTAGTTGTAATGTCATTAAATTAGTTGTGATATCAGGAAGAATGTAATGCATCCTTTTTAACATTGCTGTTTCTTGTTTTTGTTTGCGTTGAATGAAGAGTCATAAGTAATGTTATCGCTATTTTGTGCATTTTCCTTTGATCTTTTTTGCGATAATTTTTCATATCATGCTACTCGCTTGATATGGAAAAGTAACGCTAGAAACTAAGCAGACACTTGGCGTTGCTAAAGAAATTGACATGAAATTGACAACGTCGTCATAAGTAAAATAGCGATAAACAGATTATCATTGGTCATCTCAACTCGATTGCCTTTTTCGCTTTCGCCGTCCTGGCTCAAGCGAGAAAATCAATCTCGTTGAAGATGATCAACGATAATCTATAATTATCAACATTACGTTCATGAAATCCGACCATTATTTTTACATAAGCAATGGTAAAGATTAAACAAATGTCTATTTCTACGACTGATGTATACAGTTCTGTCAGGTCTAGTGAACTAAAGTTGGATGGCTAGTTCAAATGCAAACACTTGAATCTCGTTTCATTTTACAGTTTGAAATTATATTTAAAATTATCAAAGTCATGTACTGAGGCTTACCTGTTACCAAAGAAGGTTATGTAAAGGGTATTTACTTTAAGTTTCCTATGTTTTTTTGGTGAGTAGTATTATTTTTGTTTCATTCAAATACAATAATGAATACTTTATTGAATTAATGATCAGAAAATATAGTGTATGTTACATATAATGGTTACAAATAGATGTATGAACTGAAATAAAAATAATGATCAAGCTTATATTGGGTTCGTGTTGTTCGTGTTGTTTATTCTTTAGTTTTCATTGTTGTGTCATGTTTATATTGTTTGTCTGTCCTTTTTATTTTTAGCCATGGCGTTGTCAGTTTATTTTCGATTTATGAGTTTGACTGTCCCTCTGGTATCCTTTGTCCCCCTTTTATAATCATATGGATTTGATAAATAGCAGATGCGTTCTTTATGTTGTGTATTTTAAAACGTTACCCACCATTTTGCTCTACCCTGAATATATTAGGCTCATAAAAATGTCGTAAACAAACTCATGTTACCCGTTTGACAGTTTTATTCTGTTCAAGTAGCATTTTTTACTGCTTAAGACGTTATTCATAGAAGTAGCATCCGGTTTTTTTCCAATTTGCACTATCATTCGTCTATTTATGTTCTAACAGTTCATGCAGTTATTTGAATAAAAAAATGCTTAGTTTGTCTTAATTACTTTTATAAGGATTGTATTTCTCAGTTCAATATTTCTTTGTGATAATAGAACAAAATATTAAAAAGTCCTCTAAAAACCACAACAATTTAAGTTTTAAACACTTAGAACCGACAAGAAGTGGGAACAGAAGCGTCAACAATTTACACATTACATGTACAATATAAGTACGTATCAGCTGTTACCATTTCAAAATAATACCCATGGATGTACCTAGTTGCGTTACCTAAACCAACAAATGGAAAACTAAAAGTCAGATGGAAAAGACGATAGGCACTTTTTTTCCAAGTAATGGAGACATTGGTATTGGATATGACGCTTTTGACTCTTGTTGATGTATTTTAAGCTAGAGGAAATAGGAGTACTATTGCAAAACATCATGAAGAAAAATAAACGGGGTGTATAACTTTAGACCCAAAATATCAAGTTGATACAAAACCACAGAAAATGTACGTTTCATGCTGTCTTTTACCCCAGTTATGACATCATCGACATCCAAAAAGTAAAATTACAACAGAATTATTGAGCAAAATTATAAACGGAAAGTTCCTAATCAAATGGCAAAATCAAAAGCTCAAACACATTAAACGAATGGATAACAACTGTTTTTCTTTTCTGACTATTTAGGCATTTTCTGAAATCTTTTAAATTTACGCCATATTGGTTTATTTAACGGAAGCTTTAACTTTGTATTTAAACATTAACTATAAAATAGAATAAGTGGTTTAGAGGATACCTTAAAGCCAAAAATGTAATGACCACCACAAAAATAAACACGTTTTCTTTACATTTTGAAAAGAAGTTGAAAAATAAAATAATAATATTTCTATGTCCGCCATTTTGAATATTACCGGAAGTAAAGGTTTTAAAGACATATGTCTTATACATTGTATCCATAAACAGCATCAAAGAAAGGTTCCTGCACAATTTAATGATAGTAGCAATACGTCAAAACACATTTCATTCACCCTCCCTAAAAAAATAAGCTTATTTTAGTACAAATTCCGCCATGTTGGATTTTACCGGAAGTAAGGTTTTCAAATTTATCTATATAATATATCCAAAAGAAGTACATAACAAAGGTTTGTACCAAATATTATTATAGCAGCATAATAATTATACCTTTTCACATACTAGCCTTCGATATTGGGCCGATTTAAGTATGATGTCCGCCATTTGGATTTTACCGGAAGTGAGACTATTTTTTTCAATGCCTCCCTATCTGAAATAAAAGAGAAATAGTTGAGGAAGGTCTATGCTTGTAGCAGGATGTGCACAATTCGTCTGAAATATGCTTGTAGCTGCTGGACTATTATTAGGTCTTTTCACTATTCTGTGGAAAGACCTACTGTATTTGTTCTGATTATTATTATTATTATTAATATAAATATTATTTTCTTCCGCAAAATTTTTGTTTTGCAATATGTCGCTAAGATATTCCTTATATAGTATCATACAGTTTATGCGCTATTTATTTTCACCCGTTCTAAGACGAACAATTTTCTTTGTAAAAGTTATCTCCCATAACACTGCTTTCCTTGTGACTACATCTACTCCGTTACAGCAAAAGAAACTAGAATGAAAATTATCACAAGTCTAGTAAAAGCCAGAAGTTCATGACTTAGGGCAGGCTCAAAATTGCGGCGCTATTTTTTCGACTAATCTGCAGAATCCCGATCAAATCACACGACGAAGAGAACACTTTATGTATAACATCATCACCAATACTTTGTGGGGTTCATTTCACTAGTACACAGTCTTATTTTTAAGTGTTATTTAGACTCCAATCTTAATTGATTGGTTTGTCAGTTTTCCTATCGAGGGCTGGTGGCTACTCTGGGTATTCTGTTCCTCCACCGACAAAGACTGGCTGCCACGAAATAGCCACAAACAACACTTACAAGTGGCGTTAAAACACAAATCAATCAATCTCAAATTCTATTTTAGTTTCTAACGAGGTTTTTGATTTAACCCTTATTTGTTTTAAATATATATTATTTTCAAGTATGTTCTTTTTGACTGGGTTCGATTACGTCATGTTCGTGGTGTACATCATGCAAATTCTATCCTAAACTAATTTTGTAAAGAATTCCACTTAAGTCGATGCTCTGGACCGCCGTCAACTTGCACTGCAGTGTTTTTACCCGTATTAAGGACTCCTTGTGGCTTTAGTATGAAGAACATTTTTCTGTCCATTTCGCTGTGTAAGTACTGATATTGATTTATTGATTGGTACCCCATATACTTTGTTTTTCTATTTCCATGTTTAATTCACGACAGCGCATGAACTTTGTTTCTGTTGTATTTTTGATACGTTTGCCCATTTTTGACAACTGACAGATGCTCTATTTTTTTCAACCAAACTACAGAATTCCGGTCAAAACACGCGACGAAGAGAACACTTTATGTATAAGATCATCACCAGTAATTGGTGAGATTCTTACCATTAGCTGAAGTACACAGTATTTTTAAAGTGTTATTTACAATGTATTTTTATTGTTGTTTTTGTTTGTTTGTTTGTCATAATTTAATTTGTTTCACTTTAACAAAACTACAAAACTTCAAGATAAAATTTAATAGGGCATGTCAATAAAACATGACAAAGACAAACGTTACATTTTTTCACCTAACGGAATAAACTGTCATTTTCCTGACATGGTCAAGTCATTTTTTAAAGACAAGTTGTGACTGTAACATTGGTATATATTTTATAACAAAATTAATATGAAGATTGATTGATTACTTGATTTTTGTTAATCGCCACTTCCAGAACTATTATTATATTTCGTGGCGGGCAATCTCTATTGACTGAGGAATCAGGAGTTTCTTCGATAGGAAAACTAAGAACCCTAATCAATTCAGCCGGAGTCGAGGACATCTGTAACGTGCAGGACTCAAACAACTCACAATCTCAATGTTGAGACCACTTGGTCTCCTACTTCCCTTAAGATAAAGATAAGACTGATATAAAAAAAAATGTTGTTAGACGCTTTATTCTTTGCGCTATCGTTAACTTTGAACGTTATGTGTTTGTACCAGTTCTAGACGGATATGATATATGTTGGGTAATTATAAACAATGCTTTTACTTGCTTTTCTTCGCTTGATTTGGAAAAAAGGGAAATCTATTAACGAAACGATACGTATAGAAAGCGCCAAAAGAGAAAGCACAATTTAGATATATCATCTATTAAAATATTACCCAGCTCTGACTGGGAATATTGGAAGTCTTTTTTTCAATTTTTTAATGCAATGCCGGAGTAAGATAAAACTAAGTTCTAAACAATAGATTTATTTGGTTTAAGTTTAATCAATGTTCCACCCGCTATATGATGTGCGATGAAACGTGTCACTTAAAATTCCGCGTTGAATTGGTTGATATGGATTCGTCCGGATATATACCACATCTCCTTGGTACACTTCCGCTACAACAATACCGGTGACTGTATGATCATTTGAGATGCTTTGACTATTGGTTAAAATGCTGCCAAATGGTGCAGAGTTAATCATTATTTCGGAAGACACGTAACCGTGTGATTCACAAATTATAGTCCAGGTGAACATGTATATACCATGGTCTGGTGAGGTGAACAGTCCACTGTTTGTATTGTAAGCGAATCCGATGTTGGTTTTCGCTATGTCAAATATCAGAGTCTGGTGACGCCCTGGATTTGTTTCATGTGTGTCCATGTAAGCATAGAATGCAACCATGTTGCTAGGTTCAGCATCTACAAAAATGATTATCATTGAAATGCTGTCTGCTTTATACAGGTCAATAATTTGTTACTACTTTTGACTTTTTCTTTGGAGAACAAAAATTACCTGTCTTTCAAAATGCCTCAGAAATATTATTCATTAACATTCATTTATGAAATTTTGCCTAAAGCAATGTCGTCTTTGACATCAAAAAGTCGAATCACAAAAATACTGAACACAGAGGGAATTTCAAACCGGAAAGTCCCTAATCAAATGGCAAAATCATAAGCTCAAACACATCAAACGGATTGGATAACAACTGTCATATTACTGACTTGGTACAGGCATTTCTTATGTAAAAAATGGTAAATTAAACCTGGTTTAAACAGCGTGTTTGCAATACTATACATTAAATATAAGACGTATTATGTTAGTTTGTTTTAATGTGACAGTTTTAGTTATGTATTTACAGACGAAATAATAATGTAAGCAATGATGATAACTTTGATCAGAACATTTTTAAAGTGGATTGTATCAAAATTGTTAAGTAATTAAGGTCGCATGTATATTTAGCTCACCTGGCCCGAAGGGCCAAATGAGCTTTTCTCATCACTTGGCGTCTGTCGTCGTCGTCTGTCGTTAGCTTTTACAAAAATCTTCTCCTCTGAAACTACTGGGCCAAATTAAACCAAACTTGGCCACAATCATCATTGGCGTATCTAGTTTAAAAAATGT
This sequence comes from Mytilus edulis, assembly GCA_019925275.1. Classification (NCBI taxonomy): domain Eukaryota; kingdom Metazoa; phylum Mollusca; class Bivalvia; order Mytilida; family Mytilidae; genus Mytilus; species Mytilus edulis. The sequence goes on from CM034358.1 coordinate 47,792,745, forward strand.
GTGGCGTGACCCGGCAACCATGCAAGATGGCCGCCATTGGCTAAAAATAAAACATAGGGGTAAAACGAGATTTTGGCTTATAACTCTGAAATCAAAGAATTTACAGCAAATCTGACATGGGGTAAAATTGTTTATCAGGTAACGATCTATCTGCCCTGAAATTTTCAGACGAATCGGACAAACAGTTGTTGGGTTGCTGCCCCTGAATTGGCAATTTCAAGGAAATTCTACGGGTTTTTTTTGGCCATTATCTTGAATATTATTATAGATAGAGATAAACTGTAATCAGCAATAATGTTCAGCAAAGTAAGATCTACAAATAAGTTAGCATGACAAAAATAGTCAGTTGACCCCTTAAGGAGTTATTGCCCTTTAAAGTCATTTTTTACCAAATTTTCGTAAATTTTTGTAATCTTACAAAATCTTCTCCTCTAAAACTACTGGGCCAAATTTAACCAAACTTGGCCACAATCATCATTGGGGTATCTAGTTTAAAAATGTGTGGCGTGACCCTGCCAACCAACCAAGATGGCCGCCATGACTAAAAACAGAAGCTAGGGGTAAAATGTAGATTTTGGCTTACAACTCTGAAACCAAAGCATTAAGAGTAATTCAGACATGGGGGTTAAATTGTTTTGCAAGTCAAGATCTATCTGCCCTGACATTTTCTAATGAATTCAACAACTGGTTGTTGGGTTGCTGCTCCTGAATTGGAAATTTTTAAGGAAATTTTGCTGTTTTTGGTTACTATCTTGAATATTATTATAAATAGAGATTAACTATCAACATCAATAATGTTCAGCAAAGTAAGATCCACAAATAAGTCAACATGACCAAAGAGGTCAGTTGACCCCTTAAATAGTTATTGCCCTTTATAGTCAATTTTTACTAATTTTGTAAATTTTGTAAATTTTTGTAAATTTTAACAAAATATTTCCTCTGTAACTAATGGGCCAAGTTCATTATAAATTGAGATAATTGTAAGAAGCAAGAATGTTCAGTAAAGTAAGATCTACAAACACATCACCATCACCAAAACACAATTTTGTCAAGAATCCGTCTGGGTCCTTTGTTTAATATGCACATAGGCCAAGGTGAGCGACACAGGCTCTTAAGAGCCTCTTGTTAAATTGTTTATTGATATGTTAACTTGGACTTCTATTCTAAATCTTAAATTATCATCTTGAAGTAACATTAATTCAGTTTTCGGACGGGGTCACCGAGATCATACATGCAGATTAAAAGTTACGTTTGTATGCCAAACTTTCAAAATGTCTTAAGAATTTGTTCCCATACTTGACCTCAAGTGGTTTTAAGGTGAACATTTGTCCAAACGAAAGTGTTAACCCCCATTTTAACCACCACAGTTAAGGTGGTATGGGTGTCTTTTGCCATCTTGGATTGTAAATTACAGATAACATAAGGTTTAGCTTTTCATTCAAATTATCAAAATTTGACGAGGAATGTAGATAACTGATCTTAAATACATTCAAATGAACACATTTCTTAGGTTTAACTTTAAATATTAATATTGTTACAAGCGTAGATAAGATTGGAAAGATTTTAATGTTTGTAAAATTAGTATTTTGAAGGGGGATAACACCGAAATAGTGCATTTCTAAAGGAATACACAAAAGGCATGTAATTTTGCAATTTTATATTTTAGCCGAGAAAAAAACGCACGGTGACCTTGTCTTTCCTTTTTATATTCTCAATACATTTACTTACAGCTTTCTTCTCGTACTTTATTTTATAATTCTATCATTTAGTTTAGCTTCTAATGAAATGCTGTTTATTCCTGTATAATCCTTACAAAATGTGTCATTTTTCACAACCTGTAGCTTGAGGAAATGCACGGTGATACTTTTTAACATATGACAAGTTTATACTTCATTTTGGCACAGTTTAAACAATTCAGATCATTTTTAATTTAGACTCCCTATCACCATAACTGAAACTTTATGGAACCAAAACAAAATCAGGACACGTTTCTTTTTAAATTTCAATCAATTAGAATCAATCAGTATTATTGTGTCTGATGATCATTTATCTTCGATATTCGATTGTTTTGTTAATTTTGTTAATTTGATCAACGCATTATTCTAGATATGATAAATAATATAAGAAAAAATTGATGCAAGCTATACTTTATTGTAGTTTTGAGATGGGTATACATTATATTCGTGATTATTTTTGCCCGAGCAATGGGTAGGCATTATATTCGTGATTGTTTTTGCCTGAGAGATAGTAATGGCTAAAATAACACGAATATAATGCCTACCCATGTTAACACTACAACACAGTATAGCTTGCACCAATTATTTCGATTCTGATTAGGACAATGCAAGTAATGTTTATGTTCGATGCACATAAGTGTAGATTATTTGTGTAGGCTCTTCCGTGAACCTCCCTATTTTGTTTGTAAACAAGCAAACGACTGGCAATGTGATTTTTGAGAGGGAGGAGTTTTGCATAAACATAAACGGTTGTCGTATCTAGGTCAAATATGTTCATTTCCAAATGCGACACATTACAGTCATAATAAATGAATTAGTAACACCATGTGCATCCTTTAAGAGTTTGGAAGTATTTTGATTTAATGAAACATATTAAATGGATGCCAATTTGATAACATTCATTATTATGCAGTGGTCATTATACGCATGTGCAAACAAATTCTTTTGGATTTAGTGCATGGGTTTATTCACTTAAGAATTGAATGCTTTATTTGTAACTTCATTGGGGTGTAAAAGCGTTGACCGGAGTACAGTCTAAAAATGCGCGCACGGTTAACGCTTTAACAACCCTATGAAGTTACAAAAAGAAGCATTCAATACTTATAATTACATCTTTTTAGCTAGGATCATGAAAACACGAATTTTATCTTTTTTTTTATTCAATTTACCTGTGCACTTTATTGTGAGACCGCGTGTTATCATGAATGATAAGTTTTATGGTGTAATGCAATTGCTTAAGGAATAAGGCGTGATGTGCAGTTATCCAATCAGAATATCGTGCTTTTATTTAAGGTTTTAATTCGGACAATGTGTCACCATTTGACGTTATGTTGCCATCTTATCAAAATAACATGTAGAACGTTACACACATCAATACTGATTAACTTCACTCCATATACCCGGGGTTTTTATTTAATCAATATTAGATTGACATTTTAGTTATTAATTCATGAAAGTTTTAAAACATTTCATGTCAGAGGGAACAATAAGGTTTGAAATAGGACATTCCGAATTTAAAGTTTTCTATCATGTCAGGCGTTTTTCGTATGGTAGCATTATTGTTAGACAGAACCAATTCGTGGTTTACTTCAACATTTGTGTAATCTTTCTTACCACACGTGCAATCTCGTTTCATGTCTTCAGTTTTTTTCTGCATAGTTTGTTCTAATTTGCTAATTCGGTCATCTAGTTTCAATTCACGAATCCGAATATTCTGTTCCAATTCACGAATCCGATTATCAAATTCTAATTCACGCATCCTGAATTTCTGTTCCAATTCACGAACAAGATTTTCATATTTCACTTGGTAATCCACTTCAAAATGACTCTTAATTTTACCAAGAACAAGACTTAGTATTCTTTGGTCTTCGTTTTCATCGCCGTAGGCTAGCGGTGAGATGAATACAAGAATATAACTCACAAAGATATGCATCTGCTTGCTGTTTTCTCAATATTCTCCCTTAAACTAGACCTACAATACAATTTGTGATACATAGGTAGGGAAATACAAAAAAAGTTTCGATTGTGTGTGATTAATACCTACATGTAATAGCTTATGTTTATATGCATATTATTAATAGACACATTGAGAGTAGGTGATGTATAATGATGAAAACGATGACTGCGTCATTATCGAGGAAAATAGTTGAAAATGTTAATCACATAATTGTGACAAAACGAGATGCAACTTATAAAAAAAAACAACCAGCTTGAATTATACTTAAATTATCAACAACAATATAGAGCTGACAATTTTAACCAGTGGATTACAGGCTGTATTACTATTACTATGTAAATACATTAATAATACTTAGAGGAAGTCTTGTTCTTTCCGCGAGTCTTTCCAGTTTCTCATTCTTCTCATATCTCCTATTATGGTCATGTTTCAACTCATTGGGAACCGGATCCTTTACTATCATGTCAGGCGTTTTTCGTATGGTAGCATTATTGTTAGACAGAACCAATTCGTGGTTTACTTCAACATTTGTGTAATCTTTCTTACCACACGTGCAATCTCGTTTCATGTCTTCAGTTTTTTTCTGCATAGTTTGTTCTAATTTGCTAATTCGGTCATCTTGTTTCAATTCACGAATCCGAATATTCTGTTCCAATTCACGAATCCGATTATCAAATTCTAATTCACGCATCCTGAATTTCTGTTCCAATTCACGAACAAGATTTTCATATTTCACTTGGTAATCCACTTCAAACTGACTCTTAATTTTACCAAGAACAAGACTTAGTATTCTTTGGTCTTCGTTTTCATCGCCGTAGGCTAGCGGTGAGATGAATACAAGAATATAACTCACAAAGATATGCATCTGCTTGCTGTTTTCTCAATATTCTCCCTTAAACTAGACCTACAATACAATTTGTGATACATACAAATGGCACGGATTTATAGATAACACCAAAAGTTGAATAAGTTTATCATTTTAGACTGCGATAGGTAGTGACATTTGAAAGTGTAGATCATGAGAAATAACATGCATCAAAATATTTTATTTTAAATATGTATGTAGGTGAGCACACTTGTTCTCTCACCATATTACTTTATCAAGATGGGTTTTAAAAGTCATTTTATGTAGTAGTTTGTTTCTAGTAGGTTATTGTTGCTCATTTTACTGGGGTTTTTTTGTGTTGTGTTTTGTAAGTGTTATTGTTGAGTTTACGTCTTTTTGTTTTCTTTAGTACACAATTTTATGATTTAAAAACAAATAAAAAGCAAACATGAAATACAACAACCAACGACTATCAATAAACAACCACTAAAACTCGATTATAGTCTGCGTTTGCTCTTAATTGGCATGAAGTTCTACATGATGAAGATTCCAATTTTCTATATCAAAGCACAAGTGCACTGAAGTATAGATTCTAGGTATTAATTTCGTTTGGCATTATAATTGCGCGTTATGGTGTTTTTTTTATTTGATGTTGTTTATTTTTAAGCTTTACTTTTTCGTTCTTTTTTAGATAATATTGACAGGGATCTATAATTGTAGATTCTTCCATTGTGTTATTGTGGTTTTATAAATTTTGTATTCTTGTTTTTGATTTTTACTTTGTTCTTTGTGTTAAAAATGTCTACATATCATTTTGTTTTTCTCTGTTGATATAGCTTCTTATTGGTTCAGTGATTAGGATTGTTTACACGATGTCGACTGCTGTACCTCATGTTTTGACTTTTTACCTAAAATGTCTGTTTATTTTGCTCACACGACGTTGTCAATATTATAAGGGTATATGCAACTGTCAGACAAGACTAATTTTCAGTTCGCTATAAAAAAAAATCTGGATTAATCCACCCTTTTTCACATAAAAGAAATGCCGTCATTAAGTTATCTAACATATATCTAGATGTGCCCGGTTGTTGTTTTTGATGTTAGTATTATTTTGTATTATCATTTTCGATATCAAATGTAGTTGTGGTATCCCTTACTGGTTCAATTTTTAAAAAGTCTCGATTTTGCATTGATTAACACCTTCTCTGGTGCAAAAGATCTTTTGAACAGAAGGGTTGAGAACTCATGGTTTTGGCATATAATTTGGTTTTCATGTGAATTAATTGGGTTATTAAACCCTGCAATGGGCAATTCATTGGGGTTTTTACTTATTGTATTGCGTGATATCTGGAGCTCTGCTTAACACAATATTTTAAAGACTGAAATGCTGAAAACAAGGTTCAAAGTTTTCGATGCGGTCAGGGTTTTAGACGTTAAAAACTCATTAAGATATGTAGACGAAAGAGGCATAAACATCTTCAAGCTTCTCTAAAAATTCATTATTTCTACGATATATATCCTGAAAATAGCACATTGATCGCCGGTGTATAGTATCATGTGCAATCATACCACATCTCCTTATCTTATCCAAAACGTTATGCTTTTTTTTAATGAAACAGTTGTTGGTAAGTAGTATTTCATGAAACCCTAAAACATTCGAGTTTGATTAGAAACGTAGACATACTTCATTAAAGGGATTCGGTGGCCGAGTTGTCTAAGAAGTTACTTCTGTAATCACTAGCCAGTTAACAATGAGTTTGTGAGTTCAATCCCCGCTCGTGCGGGTGCACTCGTTTTCAACCTTAATTTCTCCTTTCAATGTTGATCTATTTATTATTTTCATTCTGAATGTCTTCACTTGCAGGACTGAATGTCCAGCCAAAAGGTTTCAACTTTCAAGATTTACAGCCGATTTCCTTGAGCGTGAAGCCAAAGGTAAAATCTTTGGTAAGCTTGCTTGTTAGCTGAACTGTGAAGTCCGTGAAGTCATTATTATGTCAGGCTTACTACCCTCCTTTCGAAGTAGCATAGTCCATCAGACAGATAGATTGGTAATCTGCTGGACTAGTATATTCTAAAAGGAGGGTAGTTAACCTGACCTAACAATGATTTTATGGTTCATCTAACAAGCAGGCTAACTAAAAATATTACCTTTGATTTCATACTCAATGAAATCGGCTGTAGTATTCACCAAGTTTAACCTTTCCGGTATTGAATAAATATTTGAAATCACTACAAAAATCTTCTTTATTGCATAAGGAACATTAAACTGTAGTACTAGTAGTACAAGTTGTGCCTTCAATAGCAATTTTTTCTAGAAAATTAACAATTAAAACTAAAAAAAGCTTCATTAAATTTTGTATTCAGGGTACAAATGAACACGCTATTTAGTGAAAGACCATGATATACCTGGTGATGTATTTTTATATCCATTGCTCACCTTTCATCGTATTTTTTTTTTTTTTTTGTTAAAAAAAATATCTTTTATTTTCTTAATAAGACACTGCTATTATCAAACAACGCTAACGTTGTGAACCCAACCATCAATCAGTCACTATGATTGAATTTTTGTATTCGCTTATACTTATTAGAACAAAAATGTACGTATCGAGTGCACCCTAAGTATGTTATTTAATTGAGTGCGCAGAAAAACATGCAAAAATTTTGTTGGTTTTTGAAAATGCCTGAATGTGTGTATTTTAATCGTCAATGTGAAATTATCATTTTTATTTATGTAAATTTCTATCCGCAGTGTGTTTTTCATTTACGATGAGAAAAATATAACATACAATTTTACTCTTAATTTATCACTATTTAACATCATCATCGTATATAGAATCCCAATCGTTTTTTGTTTTGTTCACCATCACGAAAACTAGACACGACAAGGTTGATTTTGGCAAATATTTGGTTGATTTCAAGGAGAGGATTTTTTATAATATTATTTTTTACTGGTAGAAAAAAACGAATGCGTTTTTTGTTTGTTTTGCCTAACAAAATACAAAATTCTTGAATCGTAAACAATAACATTAATACAACAACGTAACAGTTAAAAGAAGAAACGTACCTGGGACTAGTATAATTGTGCCCAACTAAGTTAAAAGAACAACAGAGAAGAAAAACACATAATTGAGAGTAAGTTTATTACTTTCATGTCTCACAAATGTAGCCATGGAGGTAATAATTACAAGTATCGTCGTAAATGCTGTGTCCTACTGGTGCATAAAACACCATGCAATCTTTTTCAGTAGAATGACTGCCGTTAGGTCTACCAGAGGCAAAAGCTTTGTACGTCATTTTTGTCATTTTCCCATTTCGTATCCATCTCCAGTCTCCACCAGGGACGTATCTGTTTATGTTCCGACCTCCGACAAAGAAGCTTATACCTTTAAGGCAAAATCAACATATTCATAAACTTTTAAATTCGTGCTGTACTATGTTTTAAAACAGGTGGTTTATTTTCAAATACGCTGTGAAATATTTTCCAATCAAATTGTCTATCTGAATCTTCAAAACAATAATTACATATACGATTTAAAAAAAAAAAAAAGACTGTTGAAGCATGAAGACAACGATATTGTAATCATGGTTTCGAGTATGGAACATTCAATCACATCATTTCATATCTTATCACAGGGAGTCGGGAAATATTGTATATAGCAAATTTAGGATTACCTCGGGTCTTGAGGTAACGAAAGACATTGATCAGAGAAAAGTATTTACAAACTCGATGTGTTCTATAGACTGCTATTGGATATATTTTGCGATTTTATGAAAAAAACTTGATATGCTTGGCAGATGCATAATCCCCTTTCAATCGAAGGCCAAACAAGTTTTAACTTTCTTAAAAGGTACATCACAGGATCATAAATTACGTCCAACATTTTGATCGGGTTCGGATTACCAACACTGTAACTTTATTCCATATCTTCCGAGATTTGATTTCCAGTGTGTTCGGGACATTTATCATTTATATAATTATCTCGTTGTAGCTAATATAATCTTAGTCGCTTGATAAGCAACCAATCAGAGCCGATATCTATAATGCAGTTATTTAAAGATATCGAACGAAACGAATAGTTCTGTATAACGATGCGATGAGTTCACATGTTTGTTTACTGTTGTTTTATGATTTGACTTACCCTTTTCCACATATTTAGAATGTTTGATGTCATATTTTTTTTTATTTTGACAGATTTTTCTCGAAATCCTCTGGTTTTATCCATTTGAATGCCTTTAAATATTTTGACCATGGATCCTCATTTTTCTTTTTATAAATCGTTTACAAGTTTGATTATAAGTCATTTGTAAAAGTCTTATAAAATCTTATTTATTTACTAATAGTTTTTTAGAACTTTACCTGGTCAATGTTAAAGCAATGGAAAATAAAGAGAGAGCATTTTCACTGAAGAGACATGTATTGTCGAAATGCGCATCTGGTGCAAGAAAATTGGTACCGTTAATTTTATTATTACCACTGGGTCGATGCCTCTGCTGGTGGACTATTAGTCCCCGAGGGTATCACCAGCCCAGTAGCCAGTACTTCGGTACTGGCATGAAAATACGGATTTTTTTGTGTTATTAAAATTTGCTGTTACTGAATGATGGAAATTATCATAAATTAAGGAATGTATCTCCCTCATGCAAAGCTCTAATTACTTTCACGGATTTGGCTATACTTTTTGGACCTTTTGGATTATAGCTCTTCATCTTTTATATAAGCTTTGGATTTCAAATATTTTGGCCACGAGCATCACTGAAGAGACATGTATTGTCGAAATGCGCATCTAGTGCAACAAAATTGGTACCGTTAATTTTATTCACGCTATAATTTCAACAGGTAATATCTCGTAAATAAGCGCATTGATCCCTGTAATTGTTTGCTTTCCGATTTCTCAATAAATCCCGTATCAATATATAATAGTGTTGTGGAAAGCTATTTATTTTGAAACTGAGCAGCGAACTTCCTTAAAACATTTATGAGCAAGTTCACTAACAGAAAAGAAGACGCACATTACGTTCTTAATAGAAGATATCCCAAACCTTTGGACAGATAAATGGACGATGAATGAAAATGAGTAAACCTGTCAATTGAAATAGGTGACAAAGAAACAGAAAGAACAACAAATAAGTATCAAAATTAAAATTATTTTTCAATTTAGAAATTGCAAGAATCCTGAGAAAAAAATCTCTATGACATGGTGCTGAATATATACAATGACTAACTCGTTTATGCAAATAAAGTTCAATTGAATGGTTTTATCTGTTACCAAATAATATACTGTATAATATACTTGTATGTTAGCCGCATTAAAAGTGCTTTGGTGCTCTGGGACCTAGAAAAAAACAAAAACATAATAACTTTGATGTTTCGTATACCTTTATGCATTTGTTGAAGTTCATATTTAATCAACATGGCCTCTTCCAGCGTCTCCAAATTGGCAAGGTATGCACCACGCCTTAAACACAAAGCCTTTAAAAAAGATTGTTGAATTTTTGAGTGTATGAATTGTTTAAATAAAGATACATAAAAATAAGTTACAGTCATAATCATAGTGCACTATATATCAAATACCTTGTGTGATTTTAAAAAAAAAGACTTATCTCTTGTATTTACTTTTAAACGACTCATAGAAGAGCATTTTATCGTAAACAAATCTGCGCCCGAAATGCAATTACAAGAGAACGCACAAAAAAGCATTGAGACCACATTTGTTCTCTCGAATGAATATGATAAAAATTGTAAACAAACATACCTTTTTACTTGTATTTAAAATTTGAAATATATAATTGAACTAAAGACAAAACAAGATTATACAATATAGTAGAAACACATGCTCATCCCAACAATGATACGCGATATAAAAGTTAATTTCACAATATTTCTATTTCCTGTCCATGTTGTGGTTTGAAAGCCTTTTTTTTAAATTGGCGTATTCAACATGTTTTGTTTACTTTAGATTTGTAGAAAGACTTTAACTGAAACGAATAAATGTTTAGCAGAAAGAAACACTTATATCAAGCTATTAAATATTTAAACATAACATCTGTTTTAAAGGATTAAGACTAAAATTATGCAAACCAATTCAAAATTGCGGTTTTAGTCGAAATCTAATATGAGTCTTTTGTAGACGAAACGCTCGTCTGGCGTATATATGAAATTTTCAATCCTGGTATCTATGATGAGTTTATATCTAACATGCATTAATATGTGCGAATAGTGTATTAAAGATTGTATCCCTCCTTGATATCACATAAGCAACTTACAAATGCCCTATCTGCCGTCGTTGTCTCCCTGTTTATGAAGTAACAACCATCCCCTATCTTCTTAAAGGGATACCTGCATTTTGCTGTAAAACAAGATAATGAATGGAATTAATAAATATGAATTTATTAACATTAAACTACATATCAATTCCGATATCTATTTGTTAAAAATTCATGATTGCTGATATTTCGATCGAGGCTATTCAAGAGTCAATCAGCATTTTTTCTAAGGTATTGTTATTTATTAATCTTTTATTTCTAACTTATTTAACTTCTTCTTTATGATGCTTGTCTATATATGCTGTTGTCTTTTCTTATCTTAGTAGAGTGAAGTGAGACGCGAACATTAGAGAATTAATTTAGAATAGAAATATGTTTGCCAATGTATTCTGGTGTGTAAATGGTGAAAAAGGGGGAGCGCTGTCTCGGCACGAATATTTTGTCACTTCCTTGCTGAATTTAAATATAATTCGAAAAAAATCAGAGTCATATACTTCAACAAAAACATGCTCCTCCACATCCAAAACCAATACTACACACAACACACATTTAATACATTAATGTATAATAATTTGATAATAAAATGTATTCTCTCCGTAAATTAAGTGTGAATGTTATTTTATCAAGCATATATTATTGAGGGGTTACACGGATAATTTCCATTTACATAATACATTTTCGTACACATGGTACATAGGATATAACAAACAAAAACTGACACAACATAAACGGAACTATTTACGAAAAATATGTAGAAGGGTGAACTTACATATGTAAAATTGTTAGACATGTACGCGAAAACATATAATAAACATACCAGCATGGGATCCAGAAATCATGAAGTCACCATACAGTACAATTACACTAAACGTAAGAGCAAATATATTCAGCATGCTTAGAGGAATGACGAATGACGAATGAAGAATCGTGAAATGAACTTATAGAATTTAGCTTAAATTTCATTTGATGACAACATTACAACAGATGTTCTGATTTTGTTGTATCAATTTACAATGCAATAAAAATTGATACATGTTTGCAACGTGTTTAAAATTCCATTAAAATTCAAGTATGAAATACATATAAAGACGTTTGAATTTGTTTATATGTCAGTTATTATTATATGACATTTATGTTTAATTAACTTTCTGCAATTCTTTCATTAATTAATTTCATAAATTAGAAATCATTCAAACTTTCACCAAGAGAACAATACTATAGTTATGTTGTTGTTTCATGAACATTCGACGAATGTACTTCTAACACAGTACAAAAATATCAATTGAATACAAGTCACTCTTCAAAAAAGAAAGAAATGAATTATAAACTATTGTTAAAGCAAGATATGCGTTTTGGATCAGACAGTTTGTATTATGTTTTTAGAAATTAGTAGGGGTCAGTATGATATACATGTAGTGGTCATCCTGCGTTGTGCATTTTTTTTATTGTGTTTGATTTCAACGACATTATGTCTGAATATCTAGAAAAATGGAGGATTTTTACCGTTAAAATGCCAATTGTTGTGCCGTAAAATGTTAGATTATCAGAACGATTAGTTATCAATTGTTTATTTGTTTTTTGCTTGTTATTTTTTGTGTACAGTAAAGGTATGTTATATCCGAAGTCTATGGAGGGTTATTGCCATGCACTTTTCACGTTAATGAAGCCTTTCGTGAGTCTTTTAATGGCTTTTGTTGTTATTATCCTTATTAAATGTCACCACATGTTTTGTGGTAATTTATAGAGGTAGAGCTAATAAATCAAATTCACAGCATTACCATTTTCAAAAAATCCTAAAACCTTTACGTAAATTCACAATGTTACAACCTGGTATGTTCTTTAGGACGTCATTAATTTTGAGAAAGTATTGCGACATATATTTTAACGTGTTCCGTTTGTGGGTTTATCTCGCTGTGTTGAAGACCTATAGGTGGAATAAGGTTGTTTCAATCATCGGTTTATTCACCTACCAATTTTATTTTTTTATTTGATTCGGGTATCGGACATAATCAGTAGGATACTTTTTACAATTAAAATTACTCGACCATACACAGACTATAGGTCAAAGCTTAAACCCTGCAATTGGTCTGTAATACATACAGCTTGACTTCAAATTCAATATTTGTTTATTTAACAGAAAGGCATCTGAAATGATATTCATCTTAAAATCGTTTGAAATTAACTATTGAAGCAACACTCATCCAACAGCAAGTGAGACTTGATCACAACGACTGCACAAGTTCATGTTTTATTTCTGTTCGCACTCACTTTTAATTTAACTGAGTCATTGTGTTGTTATTTAGATACAAATGATAACAGCGAACCAGTACCAAGATTTTCCGTAATGCATTGGCGGATCCGGAGGTTGGTTTCAGGAGAAGAAATCCCCTTTTGTTGGACGATCAATGCAAATCCTTGGTTGAGAACAGTTTTTTGGTACTGCTTGTCTGAAGTCGTTGCGATGCTAGTTAGAACCATATGAAAGCAGTGAACCAACATCTAGTTGTTCGATACTGCTTATTTGATGTTGTTGTGCTGCTGGTAAGAAACCAACAATAACAGCAAACCAGTCTCTAGTTGTTCGGTACTGCTTGGCTGTGTTGTTGTTCTGTTTGTAAGAACACAATGATAACAGCGAACCAGTACCCAGTCGTCAGACACTGGTCTTTTAAAGACATCTCTTAAATGTTGACCATGCCATGATTTACCTTCTGAGTCTTTACAAATTTCCTTGTATTTGAATGTCAGGTGAAATTGCTTCGGCTTTTTAAGCATTATATAATTCGTTTTTCTTGTATATATATTCATGTATGTGTATGGTACTTCTTGAAAATAGTTATCAAAGGTACCAGGATTATAATTTTGTACGCCAGACGCGCGTTTCGTCTACATAAGACTCATCAGTGACGCTCATATCAAAATATTTATAAAGCCAAACAAGTACAAAGTTGACGAGCATTGAGGATCCAAAATTTCGAAAAATTGTGCCAAATACGGCTAAGGTAATCGGGTCGTCTGATAGTATTTTTAGGTTGGTGGTGTGGACACATAAGAGATAGATTGTCCGATGGATATGCGTAGGTTTATATGTTCATGCCTGTTTTTATGACATTTGTTTGTTGTCCAATTGATGTATATTAAATACGTTATTGTTTAAATATAACTTTTGTATTCATAGCTGCATATTTTTGTAAGCTAAGCAGCTGTGTAAGATTGCAACTTTGTTCCAGTAAATCACGTTATTGTTTAAACAAATATGGACGAATAATCGTTTTTTTATGTGGTTAGGTAATAAATAATCCCATATATAATTTGTGTCGGATTTATAAATTTATATATTTTATGTTGGTGGATCTTTAAATTAATGTTGAAGTGGTATGGTTAAATGCATGCTCAATTTGTATTTGGTATAAAGAACTGTGTGAAACTATTTGTTTCATACGATGTGCACGCATTCTTTTGTTGGTTTTTACATGTAGATTTTATGAATTTATGATAATGCAATGCACTCGATTCCAACATTTGTAAAAATATTAAACTTTTAAAGCTCATGGTGAAATTATATGACAATTGAATCTGTGCTATACTTTCTACTTTTTATTAACTAAAATGTCTAAATAAGCGAGAGCAAAAAGCTACAACTAGGTAACATGATTTATTTTGAAAAGCAAAAATGTGTTTCATAAAAAAATATAAAACAACACGTTTAATCATTTATTGCGTCCGAAGCGCTTTTCTGGATTTACCTTCATCAGGAACGCTCAAAGCCAAACATTTGAAATCCGAAGATGTATAAGTACCGAAAATCGTTGAAGAGCTATATGTTAAAAATACCTAAAATAAATAGCCAAATTCATCTAAAGCCAACTTTGCCTGAGGGAGTTGAAACCTTAGTTTCATAATGATTTCAAAATTTATAAACGGACAATTTTAGTAAAGTTTGTTTAATCATGTCAGTACCGAAGCACTGACTACTGAGCTGATGATACCCTCGGGGACTGATAGTCCACCAGCAGAGGTATCGACCCAGTGATGTAAAAATATAAAACAACACGTTTAATCATTTATTGCGTCCGAAGCGCTTTTCTGGATTTACCTTCATCAGGAACGCTCAAAGCCAAACATTTGAAATCCGAAGATGTATAAGTACCGAAAATCGTTGAAGAGCTATATGTTAAAAATACCTAAAATAAATAGCCAAATTCATCTAAAGCCAACTTTGTCTGAGGGAGTTGAAACCTGAGTAATGTTACGTTTTTATTACTAGATTTGAGCTTGGTCTGAAAATGGGATTTCATTCGAAACCTGACGGCCACCTCGCAGCTTTTAAGATTTTGAAATCGTTCCAAGTGAACTAAATGCTATCGTACATTTATCATTTACAAGTCTGTAAAGATACTGAAAACTCAAGGCACAATGTCCCGTCTACACTAATTAAATACGTAAACTTCAATATCATGATCATGCTATTTGTGATTGTTTGAGTAAAGAACACTTTCAATTCTAAACTGTCATACTAAGTAAATTCAACTGAGGTGTGTAATCTAAAACAGTTGTAGGAGAGAGAGCAAAGTTATAAACAGGAGTTGTAGGATGAGTTGCAACCACGAACTATGTACTTTCCATGCTGTAATTAAAACAAAAACTATAAATAGTCTTGCAGCAATATAATGTGTTCATAACATCAATACTCAAAATTTTCAATTATCTAATTTATGTACATATACAAATGAGGTTAACACGGAAACATGATTTTCGATTTTCAGTGACTGACGTACACATGTATTTGAAAGAACTGAACAATAGGTTTACAGTAGTAGGATGTCTCTCAACTGGTAAAAAGGTTAAAAAAAGAGATGATTTAAAACAACAAAAAAGGTGAATTTGTTTTCAGCTTTCGCTTTGATGTTAAAATGTTGGTAACTAGGTTAGCTGTTGTTTTTTTTTCTATCAAAGTGGTTGAAAAATAATTTCTTCGATAATAATAATAATAAATAATAATAATAATAATAATAATAATAATAATAATAATAATAATAATAATAATAATAATAATAATAATAATAATAATAATAATAATAATAATAATCAAATAATAATAATAATAATAATAATTAATAATAATAATAATAATAATAATAATAATAATAATAATAATAATAATAATAATAATAATAAAATAATAATAATAATAATAATAATAATAATAATAATAATAATAATAATAATAATAATAATAATAATAATAATAATAATAATAATAATAATATAATAATAATAATAATAATAATAATAATAATAATTATAATAATAATTATAATAATAATATCAGTAACAGTGCAACATCATTGTAGCATATCATTCTAGAAAAGAAGCAAATATAAAATGTATAACAACTAACATGATTAGTATATAAATTTTTAGTCTTTTTTGTATTGCGGATTTAAACTTCGGTATTATATGCATTAGTCCGTACATTGTATGTCGGTCACGTAGTTTGAATAACTATCTTCTTTATATTGAACAATTCAACTAGTTATAAGTTCATGAAGTTGTTTAGAGAAGTTTTTAAGTTTATATAAAAGAAAAAATCAAGATTGATAACCTTTTAAAAAGATCCAAAGAAAGAACAAATTCTGTATTTAAATATCATACTGTGATATAATATTTAGAGTATTAGTAGCATATGTTTTCACCATTGTGTTTCTCATCTAATATCATTAAGAACTATGTAAAAATATCATCAGTAGGATGTATATACTTCTTGTGGACTATTCGTTGTCTTTGACAACCTGATAATGGATTTCAAAATATTCAACTGTAAACTTTGGAGTTTTCTATTGTTAATGAACACACTTGGACCATAAATTTTAAAATTCAGGTGAAAGTGATTAGAATCTTCAAAATATACACTTATAGAACAGAACTGATTTAATGTCAAAGGCTAAAATGACAAAGCTTTCAAGGGAAGATTAAGAAACATTAAGCACGCGACACTCATAAATGAGTTGCAAGACTAATCACCACGGATATTGATAACATACCATTTTTGTATCGAGTGACCATTCAAAGGCTTAAAAACCGTGGAGTTATCATCCTAAATACACAAAGTTTGTAAAACAAAACCTTTACTTCTTCCAAAGATCCAGATATATTTGGCTAAAACACATCAAATTAATAGAAAAGCAATTGTCATATTCCCGTTTTTTGTACTGCAGCTGTAATGGACTGAAGCGAACACGTTACATGTAGCAATATAAGATAACTTATAGATTAATATGTGCTTACCGTCATTTTTAAAACTATTACATTTTGGAAAATTGTTTGGCACTTTTAGTTGGCTATTTGGTGACTCATTGATTATCATTCCCATACCATTGGTGTTATGCAAGTCAATATGACAGTGAAAAAACCATACACCAGGGTTGTCTGCCTTGAACCGAATTATAACGTATCCACCAGAGGGTATAATAATAGTGTCTTTCTGGGGAGGATTGTGCCAGTTTAAATCAGGATGTCTTCCATTTTCCCAACTTGCATTTTTCCATTTCGCATCAGAACAAAAATTGTTACTATCTGTACAACTTATGTCAATTGTGTCCTGTCCACCATTAAGAACTAATTGACCCTCCTTGTCATAAGTAGCAAACACCATTTTCATAACGTAGAACGAATGTCCATGCAAATGAACTGGATGTGACCAATTAGCACCACTTCCTATGCTTGATATAACAAATTGATAAACTCGGTCTTTATTGTCATTGTC